>CAJQZN010040241.1:0-12825 GCA_907164685.1 Colias eurytheme
TGCCACAATTTGGACGAAATAACCCGGAAATTCATAGTAGCAGAAGAATCCATTAAAAATGATAAAAGGGCATTCAGGCATTTAAAAGACAACTTTTTACGGTGATGTCGCACTTGCATTGAGCAACAGCGGGGTTATTTTAAAAATTTCTGGTAATTAAACACCTATTTATTGGTTTTAATGATCATCATGTTAATTCAATTTTTGCACTTACCACATTTAGATTTAAATTTTTCGATTGAAGCCTTCTGAATAATAAAATGAAATTTTCAGGGTAGCTATCTGATAGATAGAGCAAGTTTTTAAAAGTCAAACGGAAAACTTTTTTTATGTGATTTTGTTTTTTTACGGGCCCTTGAAGTGGTGAACATACTGGGTAATTTTATCTTTCTTGCCATTTAATTCTTTTTTTTATTCCATTCAAAGATCTAACGATAGTAAATGTTACCATACTGAATTGGCCTATCTTTCAGCTTAGCACACAAAAAAAATCAAGCATCTTCCGCAATCATTGACGTCAGCATGAGTGAAAATATCATCGTACTCGGCGATAGGTGAAAAATTGAAAAAATCGTCATAACTCCGAAAATACGAAAAATCGCATAACATACATGGGGGTGATTCGGATAGCCCTCTAGGTCCTCTACCTCTCAGCTTCCGTTCATCACTACTTTTTGGTACACCCTGTATATAAGTATGTAAATATATCTTGTTAGTTTATCTATCCTTGATAGGAAAGATTGACATTTTTTAAACTTGTAAGTATTAATTCCTTCCTTAAAATGTCATCAATACATTTGTAGCGGCCATGTGTATGTTCATAGGTGGTGACCATTGCTTACTGACAGCTAACTCACCAGCCTATTTAGGCTTTAATAAGAAAATCACAATAAAATAATGATAGTTATCTCTATACCTAATTCAGAGTATGACTTGCATTGTATTTGCACCGAAACAAATCTTCTTATCTTTATATTTGGGACATGTTTACATTGTGATATATTGCTATCAACAATCTAGAATGTAGATATCAAACTTTGAGAATCTTTTGTATGTACCTTTATTTGGTTTATGCCAAAAAAACTTACTGTTTATGTTTTTTTATGTATTTCTCATCAATTCGGTATTTATTTGACAAATTCAGATTGGAAATGTTTGCAAATTATGTGTTTGACATAATTTAAAAACTTAAATTTATTTTCAAAACTGATTTCTTCAAAATAAAACAAATCATATAGTTAAATTCATTATGTCTTGACTTCATGTAACACCAAATAAATGTTTGAACAAAGAATTGAATTGAAATTTTGAATAATACATAATGTAAAATGTGAATATATTATAATTTATTCATATATGAACTTTCTTCTACACTAAAATATATCTCTCAATTTATTTAAATTTTTGGCAACAGGAGACATCTAGTTACTGTTAAAACAATAAAGTATATTATTCCCAATTCAAGGCTGCCGCAGCTCAAGCTTCAACCTCGAAGGTCGTTCCCTCACCTCGTGGAGCACGGCGCGCCACTGCGTCGTCGCCCGGCTTCAGGACGTCACCATTGAACAGTTCATTGAGATTAGGGGCAAGGCTGGCGCATTGGTGCTGTTGTTGCCCAAGAATGACACGGTTTTGACGGATGATGAAAAGGAGGTATGCACAATAAGTATTGTATTGTTTGATAGTCAGTTTTATATTTATTTATTTATAAATTTATTTATTTACATTATTACATTATTTATAGCATTCAAATGCTTTATAAATTAGAAATTTTTATAGAATAGGAAATTTCAATCACAAGATGGGATTCTATGGCAACACGTTGGCATTTTGGCCAACCGTGAAATTGAATTCACCTAATCACCAAATTTTTTCAATTCTTAAAATTATTTCATTGGCTAGGTATGTTTTAATCCAATGTAAGTAAGAACCTTGTTGTAAGCATAACTTATTATGAATGTCAAGGAAGGTGCAGCAAATTTTGTTTTACATATTGAGTTATGTGACAGATTCCCTGTTGAAAATATAGTAACTTATATGTTACAGTATTTAATTTAAAGAAATCGTCTTCATTGCTCTCTTAACTTTGCTAAAAGTGATTAAGATACAGTTTAAATAGTAACATTATAAACTATAAAACATACTTTGTTTTTCTTTAAATATACTCTTACTATCATTAGAATCAACAACAAAAAACTATTTTTATTTATAAACTAGCTTCCGCCCACGACTTTGTACGTGCATCCCCGTTTTTGCCCGTTCCCGCAAGAATTTCGGGAAATCCTTTCTTAGCGGATGCCTACGTCCTAACATCTACCTGCATGCCAAATTTCAGCCCGATACGTCCAGTGGTTTGGGCTGTGCGTTGATAGATCACTATATCAGTCACCTTTGAGTTTTATATACAGTGGTGGACGTTTAATTAGAAACTCGTAACACGATGAAGTAGTCATCAAATTCATTTAACATTTACGTATTAACGTATTAAAGATTAAGTATTATTTCGTATGTAATAGAACACCCGTTTATCTAGTTTTATAAGATAATGCTTAATTTTAATCAAACATTAGCTTAAATTAATAAAATTAAACAACTTTAAGTGAAACCTAATTTCCGAGTATTTTCAGTCTGGACAACAAATTAGAAACAGCATGCTTCGCATGATCCAAAGTCAAAACCTGTTAAAATGCCGACAATATTTTTTTCTTCTACAAATATTTGCACCGTTTTTTAAACATTCCGTATAAAAGTTTCTGAAAATTAATTTGCTTTACAGTATAAATGGTTAAAAGTATGATTTGTGACCAATCAACAAGAAAAATAATTTTAAGTTTACATTTTGACAAAAACTAGAGTTACAGGAAAATTGCAAATCATTTAGAGTGTTCGATAAAAATATATTCAATGCTATAGTTTATTCAAAAGAGCATGGTACTTCCGAAAAAGTGCCTAGAAAAGCTCTATCATGAAAAACCACTGCACGCGAGAATAGGCAAATGATTCTTTTGGCAAAGATGGATCCATTTAAAAGGTCAAATTCTATTATAAAATTATTTTTTCCGAAGATGAACCTCGCAATGTGTCGATGAGATCGGTTCGCAGGCGGTAATTTGAGGCAAAATTTTTTGGAGAGACGCCAGGAAAGTACAGCTTCTTACAAGGAAGGGAACAACGTGTTTCATTTACTTAGAAATAATGCTAGTGGACAGTACGCCAGTGAAAAAGTTTTATTTTGGGATGAAACTAAAATTAATTTAATCAATTTTGATGGCAAAGGATACACGCGTCGTTAAGTTAACCAGGCCTTAGACAAAATAAACAGTTAAGCATGGCGGAGGAAACATTATAGTATGGGCATCTATGGAGTTGTTTTTAGACTGTTATAATCTTTATAGACAACAACGGCTTTACAACGTCGTGCCTTAGATTGTATGAGATTTTAACACGTTTGCAAAAACATATTTTCTAATAGAATTGGAACCTTTAAATGGATCCATCTTTGAGAAAAGAATTATTTGCTTATGCTCGCAAGCAGTGGTTTTTCATGGTCGAGCTTTTTTAGGCACTTAATCAGAAGTACCATGCTCTTTTAAATAAACTGTGGCATTGAATATCTTTTTATCAAACACTCTCAATGATTTTATTCTTTCCTGTAACTCCAGTTTTTGTCAAAATGTAAACTTAAAATTATTTTTCTTGTTGATGGGTCACAATTGTTACTTTTACCGATTTATACTGCAAAGCAAATTAATTTTCAGAAACTTTTATACGGAATGTTTAAAAAACGGTGCAAATATTTGTAGAAGAAAAAAATATTGTCCGCATTTCAACAGGTTTTGACTTTGGAACACTCGAAGCATGCTGTTTCTAATTTGTTGTCCAGACTGAAAATGCTTGGAAATCAGGTTTCACTTAAGGGCTTGGTCTAGTAGTGCAAACAAATGCATCCTGTCATCCTATATGTAAATAATACAAATGTACTAAGGGAAAGTTGCTCCACTTAATTTTTAAAAATTAAATCATTCGTATGCATAATTTAATATATTTCGTAATAAGTACCAAAAATGACAATTTGAAACAATTTTCGTGAAAATTACACCGGGTGATTTTTTTTTATCAGTACACAAAATTTGCGAATACTTTCTATTGATATCTTCAACTTCATGTTTATATAACTGATCAACTTTTACAAAGAAATTTGGACGAAATATAAAAAAAATAAGCTTTCCATACAAAATGCATAACTCTATACATTTTTTTCGACCTAAGTTTCTTAGTGAAAGTTGTTCAGTTTAACTAATAAAACGGATAAACAAATTATGTATATAATAAAAAAAATGTAATGTTTGTGTTAAATGAAAACAAAAGATATTTATTTCTGACTAGCTTCCGCCCGCGACTCCGTCCGCGCGGATGTCAGTCTTCGCGTCTTCTACAGATTTATTATATTATGTGTAATATATAGATTTATATTGATAAACCTAATAAATCTTTTGCTAGCATTCTGATGCTTTATCGGTTGCACTGGATTTATCTCTTTTTTTTCAATCGCTTGAATGATATGGGATGGGTCCTTGATGGGCATCGAATGCTGAAGTCTCGAATCAATCAATTCTGACAGTAGGCAATTTATGTAAAATCTTGATAATGGTCCATCATTTTATTTTGCCTAAACGTTACATACTTTTTTATATATTCTATTTTTAACGAATTATTCACTCCAGTCCAAACAGCAAATAAGCAGACTTCTGCTTCTGCAACGTTTAGTTGTCCCTGAATTTAGAAAAAATAGTCATGATTCTTATCTATGACAAAAGTGTTATTTTTTGCATTGTATTTCAAATATTAAATTTTTTTTAACCGCATCTTCCGCATTCATGTCTTTTGCCGGAATTAGACATTTAACTTCTACTAGTCCCATTTTCCCTTTTTGATATGGGAGTGTATTTATAAGTATAAAGTAAATTTTTTAGATATTTCTCGTTATACTTTTAAAAAGTTATTATTGTCATTTTGCTCATTAGGTAAAGTAATTTCGATATCAGTTTTAAGTTTTTTGATACCTGCAATAATAACGTCATAATCGCCTGCACATACTTATCGATTACACCCTGTATACAATCCACCATCCACATTCATAATGTTTTCCTGTCCTCCTCTCCTTTACGCTGTTCACCGATACATTTGAAATGAGTAAATCTGCTATCACTGAAGGATGTTTCATTATGATCAGCAAATTTTCACCACTGTTGTCGATTATTTGTTTTTCATTTTTAATCAGCAATTGGGAATCATCAGTTTTGTTTTTTGCAGATTGGTGATGTACCCTAACAATATAGAGCAGGCTCCAAGGAGATGTTCGTTTGCATAAATCGCGGACCTAAATCTGACTTCTGATATATATTGTATAGATCCCAGACATCCTATAGACAGATGTTGCCAACCAGTTTTGTGGTCCCCTTCCCCGCACCCCGGTAATTAAATATGGCATACAAAGAAAAAAAATAAACATTTCCAAAACATGCCGCGTGGGGTATCAAATGAAAGAGCTTATTGAGTAGATCACGAATATATAGCATACTATAACATTTCTTACACTTTCTCTAAGATTTTTTAGAAAATTTACGAAAATGCTCCATTTTTGAGTTAACTTTAAACCACTAAAGATTGAAAACTCATGAATATATTTCTTAAATTATTATTCTAAATGATTAACAATAGTCCATTGTTTACGATTCAATAGTTCGTACAGTGAAATAGTTGCATGGGGGAGTGGGGGGAGCATCCAAAGATGGCGAGTATATTTTCAAGTTTATGCCAGAAATAACGAATAAACGAAAAAAATACACGCGTATTTTTTTCGTTTATTTTCCATATCGAAATCAAATGTTTAAAAATACGAATATTTGCACAAAACTAAGATAAAAATAATTAATTAACAAAAATATTAAATTTAATGAAGTAGAGCAACTTTCACTTCGGTATGAAGGAAAATCGAGCGTAGAGCACACGTCAGAACGCTCCGGCCCAAGGAGCGCGACTAAAGAAATTCGCTAGGATTTTTCCTAATTATTTTAAATATTTTTTTAATATTTAAAGAATTATCAAAATTCAAAAAAAAAAATTTTTAAAGGATTAATACTCATTGGTCTTCAACCAACTCGAATAAATTAATGGAAAAAATAACTTTTAGCAGTATTTATCAATAGATTTTGTAAGGCAAAAAATGGGAAATTTAATGAATTTATAACGTTCTAATTAAGAAAATCATAAGTTTTTCGGCAATTGTGTTCAGCAGTTTTTAATAACGACTATATAAGGATAATAATGCGCTGATCAGATTGTGTAAATTGTAATCGGTTGCAACGTAGTGAGTGCACAAACTTAGCTCGAAATGTCTTTGGGGGAAATAGACTTATCTTGAAGGCCTGATTAAGGTAACATAAAGTAACTTTATAAATGTGAAAAAATTCACGCGCATTGCGTATATAACACTAATTGATAAACAAGAAAAAAAAAATTCAGTTTATCATTTCATTAGCCGGGAAAAAATTGTCAAATAACTTGTTGAAAACGCAATTTTGCTAGACTGCAGCCTTAAAGTTGTTTAATTTTATTAATTTAAGCTAACGTTTGATTAAAAATAAGCAATTTATTATAAAACTAGATTAACGGGTGTTCTATTACATATGAAATAATGCTTAATCACTAATACGTTAATACACAAAAGTAAATAAATTTGATGACTACTTCATCCTGTTACGTGTTTCTAATTAAACGTCCACCACTGTATATATAGATTATTACTTTTTACAGCATATCCACCTCCTCGAAGCGGTGATGTCACAACAAGAGATCAACATACCGGTATACTTTGCGCGATGGTCTCCGGAGTTTGAGTACATCATTAAGGATCTGCAGCACAGCTTCATCACAGATGAGAAATCGGGCACTGCGCTAGAAGCTATGTTAAATACTGTCTCGTCTAATGGGTATCAAATTGGTGAGTAAAATATTGAAATTATAAACAGATTTATAATTAACTAGCAGTCCGCCCCGGCTTCGCACATGTTTAAACTATCCTATCTCTCATACTGAACTGCACATGGTGTGCGAATTTTATTATAATCGGTTAAGTGGTTTAGGAGTCCATTGAGGACAAACATTGTGACACGAGATTTATATATATTAAGACTAGCTGCGCTCCGCGGTTTCACCAGCGTGGCTTCGCTCCTGTTGGTCTAAGCGTGATGGTATATAGCCATAGCCTTCCTCGATAAATGGGTCATCAAACACCAAAAGAATTTTTCAAATCGGACCAGTAGTTCCTGAGATTAACGCGTTCAAACAAACAAACTCTTCAGCTTTATGATAATAAAATAAAAAAGGACAAAGCCTATTCACTTTTGTTCACAACTTTAAGCAAAAAATTTTAGGAAAAATTATTTAAGACCAAAGTGAATTAATTTTTAATCTATTGAAAAAAAAATTACTAAAATTGATATAATATATCCTGTGATGAAGTATCTCTGTAAAAATATTTAGTGTAAGTATTATAGGTTATCACTACATCACTATCACTACATAGTATAAAACAAAGTCGCTTTCTCTGTCCCTATTTCCCTATGTCCCTTTGTATGCTTAAATCTTTAAAACTACGCAACGGATTTTGATGCGGTTTTTTTAATAGATAGAGTGACTCAAGAGGCAGGTTTAAGTATATAATTTACTAGCGGTCCACCCCGGCTTCGCCCGTGGTACATATTTCGCAATAAAAGGTAGCCTATGTTCTTCCTCAGGGTCTAAAGATATCTGTGCCAAATTTCATCAAAATCGGTCCAGTAGTTTATGCGTGAAAACCATACATACATACATACAAACCTTTCCTCTTTATAATATTAGTATAGATTAGGTTTTAGACAAAGCGGGCAAAGCCGCGGGCGGTAAGCTAGTAAGTTATAGTTTCTCAATTTAATAATCTGTTATCTTATTTTAGTGGTGTCAACAGCAGCGCCACACAAATTGGAATCAAAGCCGGTGTCACTACACGGCAAGTTGGTCGGCCGGTCAGCCACACAGACCATAGTGATCGCTGCACATTATGACGCTTCTAGCATTGTACCCGTGAGTAGCTTTTAGTTTTGAATGATTTAATTATCTTTTACTTATTGTCGAGCCAATTTAATAGGCAACATTTGACGTCTATCAATTTTATCTTCGAAGAGAGGTA
Source organism: Colias eurytheme (assembly GCA_907164685.1). NCBI lineage: Eukaryota > Metazoa > Arthropoda > Insecta > Lepidoptera > Pieridae > Colias > Colias eurytheme. The sequence goes on from CAJQZN010040241.1 coordinate 8,231, forward strand.
ACCTGCTTAAAAACATCGATTAAAGTGAATTAATCGATACGGATTTGAAACATTTGTCAATCGAATTTATTAATTTATGATGATTTTTACTCACAAGTAATCAATGCATTCGATTCTAGATGTCAGATTTCGATTTTTAGAGTAACGTCCCTGGTATTTAAAAAAAAATTATTGATACAAAATTGTAGTGACGTCAGTTCTTCAATTCAGAAATTGTTTATTATGTTTAGAATGCTTTATCAGTAAAATGAAATCTTAAAATTACTTGTATCGGTCATAATTATTATAAATATGTAATCGTAATTGAAAAAAGTCAAGCAAATGTGCAGTTCTAACAAAACGAAATATCATGTTATTCTATGTTGTATCAAATGTTGCCTTTTAAAATGGCTCTACTATAGTTACGATGTTCCTGCTATGTATGGGCTTTTCATTTTTTAATAATTCATGTTATATTGTAGATTGACATTAGCAATGAGTGGCAATATTCTACTCACTCGACAGACTATTGAAATATAGTCGAAAATATGACAGGCTGCCTGGCTTTAACTGATCAAAACATAACTTTTAAATCCTGTTTAACACATATATAAATTTATTGAACGACTTCAAAAAAAAAAGGAGGTCCTCAACTCTACTGAGATTTCAGGACCTCCTATTTTTTTGTCAAACAAAATTAGTTATAAAATAATAATTTTTTGTCTTTTTTACTTGGTAACAAGTGATTTTCTTCTTACTATTAAGCTATTGCATAGCTTCTATCGCGGGCCTTGAGCGCGGGGACCGAATCCAGAAATTCCGTAACGAAAAAACCTCACGCTCCCCACTCCGACGGGCGCGGCGGTGTGGCTTGAAGGCATAGCATGCAATAGCTTTACCGCGGCAGTCCCCGAGTGCCACACGTCTTTTTGAAGTGAAACTTCTTTATCGGGGTTGGACAAAAATTTAGTGTAACATTTTGCGTTACGCCGTACGCGTGACATTTTTGCGTACGCGTGACATTTTTGCGTTACGCCGTACGCGTGACATTTTTGCGTTACGCCATACTCGTGACATTTTTAAGGTCATAAAGAAGTTTCACTTCTTACGTGTGTACTCTAGTACACGCATACATTTTTTTTTGTCTTTTTTTACTTGGTAACAAGTGGTTTTCTTCTTACTATTCATTAATTCATTAATTCATTCCAGGATCTATCATTCGGCGCGGACTCAAACGGCTCCGGTGCTGTAGCACTACTAGAGTTAGCCCGTGTCTTCTCTCGCCTCTACTCGAGCCCCGCAATGAGAGGCGCACCAACTTTGATATTTGCCTTAATGTCCACGGGACACTCGTTGAATTACTTCGCAACTAAGAAATGGTTGGAGGAACATTTGGATACGGCTGATTCTTCGTTGCTGCAGGTTTGTGAAATTTAATTAATAAATTTAGGATAAAAAATACATTGTTTAGTTGTTATTTAAATTGATTATGTATTGATATTTTTTACAAATATTAAAATATTTCTAATAAGGTTACTTTTTTAAATGTGTATAATATAATGTATTAGTGGTAAATTATTATTTTTCTGTATTTTGACAATTTAAAAGCGCTTCTAAACGAAGCCCACTTGAATAATTAAATGATTGAGTTTTAGTTTTATTCTAATTGCAACAATGTTATACAAAATACAGTACTGTAATTACAATCACGTAATACAAATTACAAAATTGTAATTACAAATTACACTCATTATAGCACAATCTACAATAATACAATTTCCATATATCATTATTCTTTTGACGTGATAACGTTTTTAAAATCGTTTTAGTCGGGTGACATGTTCAGAAACTTGTGTCACACCAAAACCTCACGAGCGCGATCGCAGGTATAACGAGAGAGAGACGGACCGATCTCCCGTTTCATCTCGAGCGCTGCCACCAATAAGACGTTATCACGTAAACATCTCGATCGTAAACTTACTTTACAAACAACCAATTTTTTTACACAAATTTTGCCATGAATCCCTTACAATTCCAGGACGTATCATTCGTGCTATGTCTCGACTCCCTCACATCAGGCGCTCCATCCCTGCACGTGTCGAAGCCCCCTCGTCCCGGCAGCCCTGCGCACTCTATACTGTCCCGTTTGCAAGTGCGCGCTCTGCACAAGAAGATAAACCTCGCGGACGAGCTGTTGGCTTGGCCTCACGAGCGGTTCAGTATACGACGACTGACCGCATTGACGCTCAGCGCACTGCAGGTACATTTACTTATGAGTTTTTTTAGTGGAACGTCAAGTCGTTGCAGGTAAAGTGGTCCGTCAGTTCGTTGCAAACTACAGAGTGAAAATTAATGTAATTTACATCCATTCTTGACTTAAAATGTCGATCTATAACTATCTACTAAAAGGACGAAATTTAGTGCAAAAGCCCCTTAGATAATATCATTAATTCCTTTACAAATTAAAGATTTTAAACGCGATTTACTCAATATATTATTATCCCGACGTTTCGTACACTGCATAAAATCCATTTAGACTGCAGGCCCATGTTGAAAAATTTATGGGTCATTTGAACCACCAGGTGACCTATCTAAATTCAAATTCAAATTATATATATTTGCAAGAATGTAGTTACAAATAGAACAACTAGAACGATATAAGAGCATAAAATAATAAAATTTAGCACTATGCCGTCACTTGTAAGCTGTCCACTAGAGAGTAGAGGGGCTAGTGTGAGTTTGATCGAGTACGAAACGTTACTATCGCGTCTGCGTCGCAGCGAAATTTGTATGGGGAATCAAAGCTTCCCCATACGTCCGCTAGGGGCGCTGTTCGATTTCCCATACTAATTCGGCTGTGACGCAGACGCGATAGTAACGTTTCGTACTCGATCAAACTCTAAACTAAGGGTACAGATGAGAATCCGAAAGTACAGGTATTGTACAAAGTCAAAGTCTGCCTGTACTTTCGAATCAAATGACCCATAACTTTTTCAACATGGGCCTGTAGTTAAAATTAAATCTTTAATGTCTACATGTATAGTACTCGCGTAAAAACAAACACACAAAAATATTAAAATTAATTCAAGCATCATATCATAATGTAATTTAATACTTTCAGAGTCACAAATCGCCATCGCGCAGTTCCCTCCTCGACACACCCTCGGAAACGGCTGTGCACAATTTGGTGGAAAACATTAAGCTCACTGCGCGAGCGCTCGCATCTCACGTATATAATATTACCGATGAAACTAATGAAGAAGATGCCGTTTTGTATGATGACGCGTTGGTAAGTTATTTTTTACTAACGGTCCGCTCCGGCTTCGCCCGTGGTACATATTATTTCGCAATAAAAGGTAGCCTATGTTCTTTCTCAGGGTCTAAAGATTATCTGTGTCAAATTTCATCAAAATCGGTCCAGTAGTTTATGCGTGAAAACCATACATACATACATACAAACCTTTCCTCTTTATAATATAAGTATAGACTAGCTGTGCTTCGCGGTTTCACCCGCATAGCTCCGATCCTGTTGGTCTTAGCGTAATGATATATAGCCTATAGCCTTCCTCGATGAATGGGCTATCTAACACCGAAAGAATTTTTCAAATCGGACCAGTATAGTAGTTCCTGAGATGAGTGCGTTCAAACAAACTCTTCAGCTTTATAATGTTAGTATAGATTCGCTTACAAAAATTTTAAAGATTTCAATGTACTTTTTATAAATGATGATGTTTTGCGGGTATTTAAAAAAATTACTAGTACTTATAGAGATAATAAGAAGGATCTGCAAAATAACAGTAGAATGAACGAAATTTATCTTACAAATGTCCGTATTTTTGTAACATACTAGCATAAAATGCTTAAAGTGGCATTATACATGAATGAGTCATATTGTCTCGTTAGTGAAATTGGGTTAAAATTAAAACTCGTAAATCACGCTCAATGATTTATTTTTCAATAGCATTTGTATAAATAGCAATAATTGTTGAATAATAATTTATTACGTTTACAGAACGTAGACGAATCGTCAGTGGCGCAGTGGTATAAATACTTGTCGTCGCAATCTCGCTCACCGCACGTGTTGACTACACAGACTGGAGGTACATTTATAGCCTAAGTATACTAGCTTAAGCACGCAGTTTTGTTTGCGTTTTTGATACGGCATGTAGAGGACATTCAAATCTGGAAAAAACCTCTCAATTTTTGTTTGATCATTGGCTGAAGACAATATAAAATAAAATAATTCATTTTATTGTACAATTATTTCTGTATTTTTTAAATTGTAGCTTTTCCATTTTGTTATTTTTGTCCTTGTCGTTTCAAATTTATTCACACATTTTATCTTCAATTTTAAAGTGAAACTTTTATTACATCGTCTCAAACTTTTTGGTCTGTGTAGCGCATGTCGCGTGTCTACTCGGCAGCCGACCGTCACGCAACATGCGCTACACAAAGCAGTGTTCGGAACCGTTCGAACAGTTTCACTTTTACCGTGGTTTGATAAAACCACACAACATTTTTTTTTTAATACTTAACAATATCAAGTAAAAAAACATACAAATAACAGTTAGTGTTATTGCACGCCTCATAAGCGAAGCGTTGAGGTGGGTACTACT
>CAJQZN010040242.1:0-13876 GCA_907164685.1 Colias eurytheme
TCAGCTAAAAATTTGTCAAATTGTAGCTAACCCAATATCTCAACGAAAAAAAATAGTCAGCTGGTTACAACATGGTGTATTATACGTCAGCTGGTGTCTCGAACATGAAAGTTAAATTTAAAGAAAAATTTATTTTCCGTTATTTCCTCTCAAACAAAAATTTACCTGATGATAGCTTATATGTAACTGTGGATAAATATATATGTCAGCTGGCTGTATCTTGGTGGAAAAACCGTCAGCTGATACGGGAGGCTACAACCGCTCTTCCCCCCAACCGAGCTCCAGCTGACGTTCACGAGGCTTCATAATACTATACTTTGATGCATTTTACTAATTACCGCTTGAGAGGAACTTGGTCATAAAATCTGCTGCTGGCTCCCGGACCAAAATGGCGGCTTAATTCTAGCTCAAATTGATTGGTTGGCTTAGAGCACGGTGCGGTTTGGTCCAATTTCATTGAATAGAGAACGGCTACAGCAATCTGCATGTCAAATATCAAAACGGTTCAGTAGTTTTTGATTGAGAATTGACATACATATTGATGTTCTAAAGTGTAGTTTTATAAAAAAAATTAACTACAGTTTTGGGTAAGAATATTATTGGTAGTATAAAATAGTAAGGTGCACATATTACACGTAGTATACGTTACGTAATTCGTTAAGTTAATCTACGTTTATTTATGTGGTGCCCGTTTAGTGGTAAGTCATAAGTTTTACCGTAGTTTGAGCTTTTACAGTAACATCTACGTGAACAGCTTTCTGTAAATGTGTCTATAGCAGCACATCAATATTTAGCTTAAATAATGATATAAATTACAAATGATGTTAAAATTAAAACATTTTTACATACCATACTAGCTTCCCACCCGCGTCTTCGCCCGCTTTGTCTAAAAGATGATAAATTATATCATACTAAAACCATCCTCGAGAATCACTCTATCACTCTCTATAAAAAAATCTGCATCAAAATCCGTTGCGTATTTTTAAAGATTTAAGCATACATAGGGAAAGAGAAAGTGACTTTGTTTTATACTAGGTCTGTAGTGAAGATGTTCGTTTCTCAGTAAAGAAAATTGAAAGCATAATACATATTATAATAATTTCAAACAACAAGTTGATATTAACAAAATCTGTATCAAAAATAATGTTAAAGTAGCTGTTTGTCATTCAGTTTAGTGACGTGTAATTTGAGTGTCGTATGTTCAGTTTCGTTCTAGAAAAGGCACTCAGTACATTCCTAGGGTCACATCGTGGTCTATCTTCGATCTCGTTCTAAAGGGCTAACTACTTTTATCCTTTAATGCTACAAAAGAAAAGAGTGAAGTAGCTGACATATGTACCTACGTAGAAATATATAGAGTGTGTGTTTCATTGATTTCTATATTCATTCCTTTCGGTTAGTTTTTGTCGTAAAGTTATAAATTGTCAAAAACTATTTAATTATTAGACAACGATTTAAAAATATTGTTTGTTAAAATAAGATTAAGAATGTGATAACTTCGATAGTTATTACGGCATAAATACCTATAAAGTGTTGTTATATTAGGTACATTATGAAACTAATTATTAATTAGATGGGTTAGTAGGGATAGGTACCAGAAGGAATTATCCTTGAAAACAACGGAAGCTTTAATAATTATCTAAAGAGTTTCCGCTATGTTCCACGTCCGTTCTATTTATTCGCTCCTTAAATGTCTAAAAATATCGTAAAAAATATACATATTTAGTTAATTATATAAAAAGAAAGCTTATTCCGAACTAGAATATATAATAAAAAAAAGTATTGTTTCCTAGGTGACTTAGCATACTAACTTATATGTACATATAATTAATTTATTTAATTAATTCATTAATTTATTTCTTTATTTCAGACACATAGATCCATATACAATTATTTATGTAAGTGAAATGAATTTAAATAACAAAATTTTGCAAACGCTCTAGTCCACAGTGACACACGATACGATATTTGATATGTCTAAGTTGTTACGTCATCATTTACATCCCCTGTTGATATAGCAAGAGACATGGGGAGCTAAAATGGGGTGATGTTTGAAATTAAAATGCAGCCCGGAGTTTTAATATCGTGGTCTTTATGTGAATATTAATATGTAATACCTACTTGGTATATTTGCATTGAAGGAATATTTGAAGTAAATTAATATAGAGTTTATATTGTTAAATTTTACGTATAAGACACATGTGTAATGTGTATTCGTCGAAACCACATTTTTACATACTTGAGGTTCAAATTTGAAGGTTAACATTTTTTAAAATTGTCCATAAAAGAATCTCTATCGAAGCTTTGTTAGAAGTGAAATTTGTAAAACAACATTTATGTCGTGGTGAAATGTAAGTATTGTAATAAATATCTTAATGTCTATATTTTCCAAAATTACACGAACATTACATATTCCAAAAACATTGTATTTCTATAATCAAAGTTTTAGGAACTAGGGGGAACTGTGATATATATTTTTTCATTACACACAATATCAAAATTCCGTGGAACACATAGATCAATCCGTCTCGTTTCCTCCCTAACAAACAAGCGAGACAGGTATACGTCAGCGCGGACAATATTAAAAGTTGGACAGTTAGCAATTTAGTGTACGTTAGTTTGTGTAACTTTACAAAACATTAATTTGCAACATCTTTGTTAACGCAAGGGACAAATAATATGGTAATATTATTAGCTAAGTTCAGATTTGGGTAGCAATGGGATAACCGCATGACCACAGATTATACAAATAAATAATAATGGTTGCAGTTGTTAGCCTCTTAACAGAATGTTCTAGAATACCTACTTGGGAATAAGGTAAAGGCTCCTAATACGGCGGTAGTCAAAATCGCTTCCTAATACGGTGGTATTTCTATTTTCGAGTTTTATTCCTGTTTTATTAATTTTAAATACACCAAAACGTAAACTATTTATTCCAAATTTATTACTCCATGACTTAACTAACGTTTGCAAGTATAGCACATAGACAACACAACAAGATCAATCAATCTGTGTAACGGCATCGACATGAGAGGTGTTTCCATACAAACGCGAAACAACAAAAGTAAGTACACTAATATTTATAAACTAAGTTTTTCGTATTAGGAAGCCGTTCAAGTTTGTATATGTATTGTTTATTGCATTTTCCTACTATTACACTCACTATTTAAATAGCTTGTTTCATATTTGTAAGTCATTTTCTACCCAAAAAATAAGAAATAAAATACCGCCGTAATACGATCCAAATTTTATAGATTAATCCTAATACGGTGGCATAACTCCGAAATAGGAAAAATACTGGGCATGTTTAATTGTTTATAACTTTCATTTTATTTACTTATTGAATTAATTCCAAGATTAGTTGAAATAATAATTAATCTGATAAATTAGAAACCATATTCTGCGGTATGTGTTTTTAATTAGAAATCCAGTTAAATATGAAAACGGTTGAGTACAAAATGTTTGTTTCTTAGAAGGGGTAAAAATAGGATAATATAATAATAAAAATATTTTAATGTATCACAAATCATTTATTTTGTATAACTGTTGATTTGAGTTTTACACATCTGAGCCAAAAAACTGTTATCATTTGATTAAGCATTTACATTCTCTTGTTTATCGAATTTTTGATGGGTCAGAATTAGGATTATTAAAAACACGAGTAGTTTTCCTATTACGGTGGTAGATATTTCCAGGTAACTCTGTATTAGGTTATATGATCTCCTATTACGGCCCTAATATAATAGAACTTAAAATTACCAGATTTAGGGTTGCGTAAATAAATAAGAAGTTTTGTGTCTTTTTTTGTGGATTCTTATTTGATATGCGTGGTTTTTTTTTTCGATAAAACTAAAAGCATAAATGAAACACATTAAAAGTGAATCAACGTAATCAAACCAATGGTCAATGAATAAAAACTAACACATTCCTATTATTTAACAAATATTATTTGTACAGAACTTCAATGAATATAATTTCTGACCCTCCGTATTAGGAGCCGCCTACCGCAGTATTAGGCTCTGACCAAAATCATACCTCCGTATTAGGGAAAATCGACCTGACTATTTAAATATTTTTTTAAAATAAGAAATATCATGAAAATAAACATAGACTCAACAGCAATACAAAATTTAAGTTCCACTTTTAACGATAAAGTGGTTTGGCACCTTTAGAAAGACTTACAAATGCTTATTTTTGTTACTTACTTTCAAATGTTGCGAAATACCTCCGTATTAGGTGCTTTTACATTATGTTATCTCTTCGTATAAATTAGCATTGTTTTGACCTGTTAACCATACTATATGCGACAATTCAGGTATAGAAAACATAATAAGCGTTCTCTACATCTCTAGTTTTTATAAACTACTACACACTAGCTTTGCGCGCATGGCTTCGCCCGCTGTTTCTAAAACCTAATAAATTATATTACATATAAATATCTGCAATCACTTATCTATTAACAATACCTCATTAAAATGCGTTGCGTAGTTTTAAAAATTTAAGCATGCATAGGGATATAGGAGTAGAGATATTTTGTACTATGTAGTGAAGTTTTAAATAAAATTTATTACTGGCATAGATACTATAGTTTCTATGCCAAATAAGAGCTTATTCTGCCTTTCTGTACTTACAAATATAATGAACAAATATAAAGAACTCGATATCAATAAGGCTAGGCTTAACAAAAATTTCCTTTGTGTAGAAAATGTCTGGTATCTGAGTAAGCATTTTGTTAAGAACTTCTATTGTACCTAAAAGTAAGGATTCCATCCTTGTCTGAATCTTATATTCGAGTGTGTCTTAAAGAAAATTACCTTAAAAACATTCCAAGAAATTTTGTATTTAGTTTAACACTGATTGTTCTTTATACGCTTATATTAGCTCCACCAAGGCTCCAACTGTATTCATGTCAATAAGAGACTCTTCTAAACTATCTTTTGACACGATTTAAATCGACAGATTAAATTCATACTTTGTACCCTTATCAAAAATCGGTGAAAATAGATTAATTTCATCTTTTAAAAGTGTGTTTTATATATTTAAAACTATACATAAACCACCCAACTCTATATGTAAGCATTTATTTGTGTATGTAAAGATTTACATTTTGCTAAGTGCAATGTATTTTCTTGTTTAGAACTGTTTGTAATAATAATAATCTTTATTACTTTAGGCCCTTTGTTTGTCCATGGGATCATTGCAGGGACGAGCGTACCTACTTTGAGGCTCTAAGCCATAATCCACCACGCTGGCCAAGTGCGGGTTGGAAGATGTCACATGTCAAAATTGTTACTTCTAAAGCGTAGTCAGTTTCATAAAAATATTTTCTTTTGTTGTTCTTGTTATACAGTTTAAATTATTTATAAACTTTTAATTTTAAAGACAAACATTATTCTCATTAAAATGTAAAAGTCATATTCTATTATATGCCACACATGAGAAACAAACAGTTTACAGTACTTACATTAATGAGTGATTATTTGCTCATTATATACCTACAACCAAGCAAGTCTAGTGAATAAACAATACCCTGTAATATTGTGTTATAGCTTGCATAATTGGCGTATATCGATGCTTCTAAATAGTAATAATTATTATCAAACACGGAGAGCCGGCATACTCAAAACCAATGCATCGATCAAAGTGATACTTTAACGACTAACAGCTTACGATATTTTATGTAACCGCTCATCATTCCTAATTTTTAAGTGGTGTGGTGAGAATATATGAAAAAATGAAGGAAGAAAATACGTTTAGTACACATAACTAGCTACACATTAAAACGATACAGTAGCGATTGAATTATAACAGCTATAGGTAGTATAATCACTTATAATACCACAAGAGCTTCAAATTATCGGGTATTTTCCGATAGGTTCGTTGCAAACAAATGAAGGAGTCAAGTTTTTAGTCAAGGTTAAAAAATCACGAGCGCGAAGCGAGAGTGATTTTTCCTGAAAAACTTGACGACTTTATTTGTTTGCAGGGAACCTTGAGGGAAATGCCAGATAATTTTGAAGCTCGTGTGGTATTCGCGAGATTACTTTTCCGTCCCAAATGTCGGCCAATAATTTCACAATTGAATTCAACCTGTCAGTTTGACGTCAACGACCAGAGAAAATTTTCAAAAAATTATCAGTATAATACCATGTAGGTTGTACCACGTGACGTCGAATGGTGCAATTCTATTGGTCGATATTTGGGTCGGAAAAATAATCACAGTATTACAATATTATTTCATAAGTAATACTGTGGTATAACTATGAACCATTTCTTAAAATGCTCATAGGTACGCTATTAAAGCTCTGACTTTACTTACCTTTTTACTCATACTAACAGGATATAAAAGCTGATTTGAATCTTCAATCTTCGTTTAAAAGTAATACAGAAATCTGTAGAATATCAGTCGAATATATAATATGAATATCAGCTTATGAATATCAGTCGAATTAAATAGGTAAGCTGTGTTTGAGTGATGTGGGTAGTAACATCCTTAACCTTCTTTCCGATTTATGCCATATTCATGATTTTTGTTTTTGATTATAAAGATTTTACTTACGATATTATAATATAAGCCGCTTGTTGTTGTGTTTGATAAGATTGAATAAAATAATGAATCGTGTTTTAAAATATTTCGTTACTTATGTGACTCTCTAGATTTCCGCCGGCCTATTTCAAAGAAAAACCCGCATAGTTCCCGTTCCTGTAGAATTCCCGGGATAAAAAGTAACCTATGTCTTATTCTGGGTCTTCAGCTACTTACATACAAAATTTCATTGTAATCGGACCGTAGTATTTGCGTGAAAGAGTAACGACAAACATCCATCCTCACAAACTTTTGCATTTATAATGTAAGTAGAATGTCGACCAACACCTATTTTGTTGCATAAAAATACCCTCTTAATAAAAATAATATTACCTACTTTGTATATGACACCTGTATTCCTCTCAGGACTTTTAATTCCCGCTGAATATTAAAGTTAAAAAGCAACAAAAGAAAAACGTTAAAATAAATATCAGGTACAAGGTTTTACAGTAGCCGTAGTGTCTTTATTTTTGTTCTTTAAGCTTCGGAACAATGAACGTGCGATGTAATGAGAACTGAGATTAATTAAAATTGTCACTTACAATGTCGGCCAAGTGTAACCAAGCCTTCTTGTAAACGAAGTGTTGAAATTAGAAGCGGTCGGTTATAATTTTATTTTTTACTAGTGGTCCACCCCGGCTTCGCCCGTGGTACATATTGCGCAATAAAATGCCTATGTCCTTTCTCGGGTATCAAAATATCTCCATACCAAATTTCATGAAAATTGGTTCAGTAGTTTAGGCGTGATTGAGTAACAGACAGACAGACAGAGTTACTTTCGCAGTTATAATATTAGTATGGATTATTGGATGGATGGTAATATTATTAATAAGTATTAGTACAGATAATATAAAACTACATTAGGTATAAGTAAAAGGTAAGTGTATTACTTCAATTATCTGATGCTTTTTCGATGTTACGCAAAATAAATAAGTTTAAAATATGTTTTTGAAATTCAAAAGACAAAGTAAAAGAAAAACACAAAGATAAAACGTATTCCCTTTCCCATTATAACGATAAATAACATCTGTGAATGCATTGTAAAATAAACCCTAGCAGACGATGGTGCGTAACCAAAATTAATTCGCGGCAAAAATGAACGTAGCTGTAGGAAGCGGCCATTTTGTTAACGGCGTGAGACAAAGAGGGTGTTTGTTTAAATTACTCGCAATATTACATTGCTGTATCATAGTGGGGTGTAATTAAGTATGAAGTTGTGCTTGATGGTGCATAAAATGTACTGAATTAAGAAATATAGAGGCAATGTATTTAGTAGATACCTAATGTAGGAGTGGATGGCACTTCTTTTTCGTATTTAAAATAGAATATTAATAAAAAATAGTATTGGGAGCTCTTAGTATAAAAACATATTGAAGCTATAATGAAATAGGTATTTAAAGAATGTAGGTACCTAGGATATAGAGATTTCGTAAAAAAAATAAATTACGTGTTTTGTTAATTTTAAAAATAATTTTTCTATGCATAAATATGATTTCCAATGAATTTTCTGCTAGGAAAACTACTACAGAACACATTTTCCCCGTTTTTCTAGTTTTTTTTTTATAAAACTATCGTCATTGTCAAGGTCTTTGAACTGTTTTTTATCTCAAAGGCATTTTCTATTAAAAGGTTCAAGTGGAAGGTTGAACTATGAGTATTGATGTAATGTAGAGGAGGTTTCATGAGGGAATTACACAAAGGAGGGTTGGAAGACAATGTGTTTCCCATCTTACGTTTCAAAGGGAATCCATTGGCAATTGTGTATAAACATAAGTACTGAGAGATAAAAAGGCAACCGAATGAATATTAAAAAAACATTCCATAACACGCTGCCATGCGGAGGGAAATGGGTATTTTTTTAAATATTAGCTACGGTTTTGAGCACCTATTTTCTTGCTTACTCCACCCTCTATTTTACCACGCCACATATAAGTAGGAACATTACTCATAGTCAGAGTATATAATATAACTAATGTACGATTCTGGTTTGATTTTAATGTTGAACTTATTGACATGTGAATACTGTAATAGGTATTACAGTAATCTTAATACTTCTAGTAGGTAGGCATAGAATAATCAGAAACAGAAGTTCCAAACTAATCTCTTAAATACGGTCAAAGTCATACTAATTACATTTAGAACTTTACATAAACACGGCAAAACAGGCCGCTGAACTTTCACCTTCAGAATCTTTTGTGCTATATCTTTGCAAAGGATTTTTTAATTAAAATGATTAGAGGCTTTTCACCCGAATCTCGTTACGTCGAGGTAATTTGGATCACCTGAGCTCAAGTCTGAAGATGTCGGGATAATGACGGTGTCCAGAAGTACGGTATGACATCTTTTGTATTTTCTTTTTAATACTGGTAAATGAAAACGTACCTGTACATTTTTAAATGGCTTCAGTAAAGGAGGTTTTCAAATTGGTAGGATTATTTGTTAATTGAGGTACAGCTGGCTTAAAAAACACGTAAATATGGTCCATACTTAGTGACATAGTATGTGTATTGATATAGGTAGTTATTTTTAAAATGTTAGGATTGTGTTTGAGATAATAGAACAGAATGGAAGTATTTTGTTGTCTTTAGACTGTAGTTGAAAAAGAGAAAAGATATCTAACTCTACGTTTTAAATCGTTTTGTAAAACAAATTTTCATTTAGGTAATAGAAATGGAAGGCCAACATAACTATTATGTGTATTATAAATTTATTAAAATCCTTGCGTATGTTGTTCATAAGACCGCCTATGGTAGAATCTAATTATAAATTTATAGATGTAGAGTAATAATTTTGGTTGATCCCTCTTGGCTTTCCCCGTAAAATGTTTCTACGCGTTTGTGCAATAAAAAGGAAAATTTTAGAACATTATAACTTACTGCCAGGTAACTTTTAACGACTTTTATGAAATGTTACGTTGATAATATTCTCGTGGTTACATTTGTTTCTTTATTCCAATTTATACCTCTCTATCAAGCTGAAGTTATAATATCTTAAGAAAGTCAGTATAACAACAACTTCCAAAAAATATTTAATTAATTTTTTTAATTTAGGTTAAAAATATTTTCACCTACATTATTAAATTTAATTATTATGGCTTTTCTTAATCATGTTACAAAGATAAAGGCACATACACACATCAACAAAGTCTAGGGATATTATGTATTTTACGAATATATTTTAGATAATAATTAAAAAAAATTAATACAAAAATATATCCCTAGACTTTGTTGATGTGTGTATTTATTAGCACTATGAATAGGAGTCACTGAAGTACGTTCAAAAATCGACCAACATTACATATTGCATAGAAAGTAGATAATGACACCTAATATCTCTTACCATAGAGCACGTTTCCATAATCTATACTCCACGCATAGAGCATAGACTCTTCATACATGGTATATTATCTATGGACTAGTCTGTGGAATGGCGCCAAATGAGAGTGGAGAACGCATGAACGATAGAGTGAACGCTTTTTGTATTAGCACTTTTGAAGAGACATATTGTTGATACATTGGTAAATATTGTGCTGTTACTCTAAAGCTAGTAATTTAAGCATTTGATACCACGTCTTTTCTTCAATAATACGATGTCAAGACTATAACACTACCCACGAGTCATCGCGATTAAATAAATATAGAGCTTCTATATTATTATCATAGGAAATCATATTATATTGTGAGCCTTTTGTGAGCATTGTGAGCAAATATACAATTTGTGAATTAACGAAGGAAAAATGCGATTACTTCGTAGATATTACTACGTAGATATTACACGTATTTACATATAACATTTGTATTATAAAATTTGTATAATACTCCTTACATTTAGAAATATGATAATAAAATATAAGATAATTTTACATTTACATTCAATTCCATTCGCAAATTCCACTGAGTAATTTTTAACAATGGTTTAAGATCTATTCTTACGTTAAAAATTCATATTAAGGGTTCTTTTCAAAGGCTTTTATTTAATATATTAATAACTGGCTTCACGACTTACTGAAAATGTCTGTAGTAGCCTATTTTACAAGTTTTTTACGTTTATTTTCATACATTATTTATACCTACATTAACTTTATGTTCAGAAGTTGTGAAACTGGCTAAAAGATGAATTAATATGATGTTTGCAAATTCATAATTATAAATAAACCCAAAACTGGTTCTGTAAGATCTTCAGTCTCGAAATCTCTTAAACAGTCGAAGTATTGAAAAAAAACTATCTATAAATTGTTTATAAAAGACACAGACTGATAATGCTTATAATTTTATATTATAAATATGATGATAGTTATTCTGTGGCAATAAATATATTCGCTTACTTTATCTAACAAAAGGTAAAAGAAAGATGTATAATAATTATTCTTATATGTCGTCTATAGTCTTAAACAAAAAGCCTTTCAAAGCTTAAAGGAAAAGCAACAGGAAATATTCAGAGTATTGTCTACGAATGCTACGACGTAGCACTGTGTAGCAATCGTAACTACTAACTACGAGTGACTCTACGAGTGAAGCAGGGCTTGTGAATTCACAAACTTTACATTACATTTTCACAAAATTTACATGTTGTTTTCAAGTGTTACTCTTATTGTAGTATAAAGTGGAATGATGTGGTAAAGAAACTATATAAGACCTAGGTTTAGTTCATATAAAGTGTTTTTCTTGATAACAGAAGCTTCCAATAATAACATTAATTTTGTATATGCCATAAACGAAACGTCAGTGTAGATGACTTCAGTTAAATGGTCGTCGTCGTCGTCGTCGTGAGACCACATGGTTTTCCACCGGCGACCTGCAATAGTTTAATCATAACAATCTAATACTTACCTTTGCTACTCGTATTATTTCATATTATCTGATATTATCTCTTGACTCAAAGTCTAAAGCGTTCAATCAGCAAAAAATTCCTGACACCATATTGTGGTAAAAGATTTATTCATATAGTGATATTCATGTTATAGATGTAATGAAGTCGGTCACGACGCGTACGGTAACAACCATAGAAAGATCACATAGTGCCAAGACGCGTTCTAGGGCCAATTATGACCTCTTATTTCCAGAGAGTTTACGCCGTGAATTGAACCATAGCTGGTTATTGCGATCATAATATGAATTTGCCAGTCAGTTCAATTTTTCAATTCATGGCGTAAACTGTCTGGAAATAAGAGGCCATAATACGACCCCTGAACATAAATTAGTTACCTTAATACGGTCAGACTTTTATTACTCGCAACTTTTACCACCTTTTACAATCTAGCGAAAAATTAGTTGCGAGCTAATTTTTCGCTCTATGTACGACCTCAATCTTTGAGTGTAACAAACACATATTCAGCCAGTCAAATAAAATACTTTGATGACGATCACACCTAAAGGCGCGTCCCTAAGGAGCTATCGTTATTTACATTCGAAATTGTTCTTTTGACATTCTGTTTACATGCAAACAAGGGAAAATGAATAAACTCACGGAAACTTGACACGTATTGTGTTTATTTATATTAGAGACTCGGCCAAGCTACGGGCGGAATTCGGATATTAGCTCGTTTAAATAGAACATTTTGTGAACAATTGATTGTAAAATATTTTCATTATTACTATAATAAATTTCAAATTTGTCCTAACTCCTAAGTATATAACTAATACACGCAGAATAAAAAGTAAACCAGTTATTTGATAAATCTGATACTGCAATTATAAATTGAATTGGAATTGAATGCATTTGCAATAATCGCTTTACAAAATAATAATTAAATAATCCATAAGTATACTAATGTTATAAATAGGGAATTTTGCATACGGTTTTTCCTAACATGACGATTAATATATTTAAAAAAAAAACACATTGAACGTTTTCACGATTTGAAGAGTCATGGGTCTCCATGACTCTTCAAAGAGATTCATGAGCAAAATTTACAACATTTAATATCAAATAGGGGATGGAAAGAACTTTACATATACAACCTAAAGTATATCCAGGCAAAGCAAAAATCTAGTAAGTGCGTTACACATAAATAAAAATAAGCCCATAGGTTTTTACCTGGATGAAATTGAATACCGGGGTATAACTAAATTTCTCGCGAGGCCCTCAATGGCATGTAATAAACATTTTATGTCATATCAACAGTCCCGACGTGAGGCTTTGGCGCGATTTATTTCTATTGCAAAACAAATATTTTATTTTATAGCAAAACTAGTTTTTAGTGGTGTTTGATGGTACTTTTTGTACACTTGACAATGTGTGCAGCATTTTTGATTATTGTAGTTGTATAGTGACGAATAAAAAACCTTAGACATTTGCTATATTATCAATCTAAAAACATATTAAGGCACATGCATTTTATTTAATTTATTTAATCTGAACGTTGTTGTATCGCTATTGTCATGTTTCTTATATTTCTGTTTACGTTTATTACTAAACTAGCTTTACAACCCCGGCTTCGCTTGGGTTGCCAAAGGTAATTCCCACGGGAATGTATTTATTTCGGCATGAGTAAGTATAAGTAAGCCTGTATGACTCAAGCTCCTCCTTCCTATTTCTGGACACAAGATCATATCATTAATTTTTCATTGCAACGTAAATTTTGCATTACTTTCCTAAAATCGAACATGCATCCGATTTGTTTAACTTTTTTAACCGCTCGGTTAGCGGCTAACCAAGTGTCAAAGCTGATCTAACTGTCACACGGCTTAACGTCTGTCTGCCAAACTGCCAACATTCAGGATACTTACGTCAAAAATGCAGACTGTAGTGAGATGACTGTTATGTCACACATATTGACCCATCAATTTACCGTTCTTTTATGCGACTCATACATGGATAACTGACTGAATAGTGTTGCTTTTAGGTTAAGAATGTTTATTTATACTTAGCCTTATAAATAAACTAGCTTTCCGCCCGCGGCTTCGCCCGCTTTGTCGAAAACATAATAAATTGTATACTAAAACCTTCCTCTTGAATCACTCTCTCTATTAAAGAAAACCACATCAAAATCCGTTGCGTAGTTTTAAAGATTTAAGTTTTAACCATAAATAGGGACATAGGGACAGAGAAAGCGACTTTGTTTTAATTACTATGTAGTGATAAACATGATGGGAAAACGTTATAAATATTTATATATTAAAATGCGCATAATTATGAATATTCAATTAAAATCGTCCCATAATTTTATCTGTTAATAACTTTATTATTTTAAAGAAATATTTTATATTTAAAAAGCATAAAAAGTACAACGTAATTCGCACTAAATATGAACGCAATACAAACACGGGTATTAATTAGGCACCTCAAAGG
>CAJQZN010040242.1:18876-31900 GCA_907164685.1 Colias eurytheme
AACCCACAAATTGATCAATAAATGATTTTTATTTTTATTTATTTATTTATTTAATATTATAAATGCGAAAGTTTGTGAGGATGGATGTATGTTTGTTACTCTTTCACGCAAATACTGTTGAACCGATTACAATGAAATTTAGCATACATATAGATGGTAACTTGGTTTAACACATAGGATAGGTTTTATCCTGGAAATCTCACGGGAGCGCTAACTATGTGGGTTTTTCTTTGAAAATGCGGGCGAAGCCGCGGTCAGAAAGCTACTTTATTGTATTTCCAATATTGAACATTTATATTTCAAAATTATTTTTTATGCTTATCGAAACCTGTTGTGAATATAAATTTATATTTTACGCAAACATGAATAGTGTTTAATAATGATAAAATGTTTATTCAATACGTAGTGAATGTGGAATGGGGGTCACATGTACAATCAATCAATTGACATTTCAATGACCATAAATTGCAGAGTTGACTGATTGCTCTATGTGTTGTTAATCATTGAGTATTATCTCATACGAATGAGGTTTGACAGCTTTGTGGTGAAAATATTTACGTTTTCTATGATCTACTTGCTGTGCCCCGCGATTTTACAAGCATTGGTCCGCTCCTGTTGGTCTTAGCGTGATGATATAATATAGCCTATAACCTTTCTAGATAAATGGGCTGTCTATACGTGTAGTGAAGTCTCATGTCCCCAAGTGGGGTAAGGGGCAGATGCATTATACATCTGTTTCACTGATCGATTTTCTTTATAGGGACAAGTAGGTGATCAGCCTTCTGTGTCCTACCAGACCGAGACTTTTTTTTTCTTCGTCTCCACCGGGAATCGAACCCAGGACCCCTCGGTGCTACGCACACGCGTCAACCACTGTACCAAGGAGGCGGTATTATTAGTCTGTGCTATCACCGAAAGAATTTTTGAAATCGGACCAGTAGTTTCTGAGATTAGCGCGTTCAAACAAACAAACTAGCTTTTAAATATTAGTATAGATTTATAGTATCCAAATAAAGACCTTTTTTGACGAAGCATATTTATAGTTCACTTCGAATACACTTACTTTTGTACATAGTATAAAAAAGTCGCTTTCTCTGTCCCTATGTCCCTATGTATGCTTAAATCTTTAAAACTACGCAACGGATTTTGATGCGGTTTTTTTTAATAGATAGAGTGATTAAAGAGGAAGGTTTTAGTATATAATTTATTATGTTTTAGACAAAGCAGGCGAAGCCGCGGGTGGAAAGCTAGTCTATAATAAAATAAAATTGTATGACTCTACTATGAATATAAGAATTATATGAAAATATTATTAAACTTTTCAAATAAAGTAATAACATACAAAACAAAGATACAAAACAAAATTGTCATAAGAATTACATCGCACGCAAGGTACATTAATCACAAATGAAAAGTTGTATCTCAAACATTGTTTATTCAACTTGAACAACAGTTGTTTTGCCTCATTAATACTGTGAGTTTTAAAAGAACTGAAACTTAATAATTCGTTTATCAAACAAGCTAATTACGAAGAAAATGCTTTTATTTTTGTGTCATAAACTTATGAGGATAGCATTTATTTTGTTATCTTTCAATTTTACGTTGTATGGTCGGTTAATTTTTGTTACTTTTATTGTAATTAAAGTCCACATTGTATTTAATTTTACATTTATTTTGCTTAATTGAACTCAAGATAGTATTCACTGTTTCGTTTTATGTAAATTAAGGAAACTTTTACTAACTTTAGCCCCAACAAATTAGATCTTTCCATCGGTAACATTTTTATATAAACAGACACTCTACTAGTCTACTGATACATAATACATACGTTTAAATGTTTAAAAGTATCCAAAATTAATAATTCAAACATATTATTCCTTACTTATTTATTAAAACATATCATCTACGAACATTTTTAATATATTATGTATTGCTAGAACTTTCTATAGCACCAAACAATACAGTTGAACAAATATTTTCGTTCAAACATTCGACTGTACCCTTTCTAAAGTAAACACATACCTA
Source organism: Colias eurytheme (assembly GCA_907164685.1). Classification (NCBI taxonomy): domain Eukaryota; kingdom Metazoa; phylum Arthropoda; class Insecta; order Lepidoptera; family Pieridae; genus Colias; species Colias eurytheme. Next base: position 20,902 of record CAJQZN010040242.1, read on the forward strand.
TCTAAAACAAGTTTGTACGCGGTCAAAGACTCGCCATATTAGAGCCACTATGAATATATATCAAATATTATATATGTGTGAAACATGAGTTGAATACAGGATAGAGTAATATGCTAGTTTTTCATAGAAGGGGACTAAATGACGTCTCATTTAGAGGTCTACGAACTTACGAGTGTAAGTAATAGTTTTAGACGAGACTTGTGTGAAATTCATATGTAATTATGAATTTGAACAAAAAGCTCCAAGTTACGAAAATTTTAAATTTTATTGTATTTGTCTAAAAAAACACTTGCAAATATTATGAATTATGAGGATGGGTGAACGTGTGTTTGATACACATTTACGAAAAAACTGCTAGATGGATTTGGATGAAACTTTACAGTAATAAAGTCATTCATCGAAATAACACATGGGTGATAGAAATACTTGATTTTGCGGGTTTATCCTCAGGTTAAACCCCGCGGCACAGCTAGTATACTGTATAAATGTCAATATGTTGTGTGTTGTTCTCGTATAAAGAATAGAGTGCTTTCTCAATGTATCGATATAGTTGTTTTATATTACAATGCAGATTTATTGAAGGTATGTTTCAATGAGATACATGCAGTAGAAAGATCGTCGTTTGAGTGACGAAATCGAATTTAAAATTCGCTCGTATACTTTTGTAAGTTTTGAATAAAGCATAGATGTTTTATTCGTTGTATAACACACGTTACTCGTAATATAAATCAATAAACAGAACAAAAAACATCTTTAGATTGGTCCCATTGATCTGCCACTATCTCTGGCTTTCTTTTACTCTTTTTGCTACCGTTAGGCGCAATAGACAACTAGAACTACAAGATAAAGTAAGATCATATTATTAAAACAAGTGAACAATATTAATTTACGACGACGACGTTAGAAATCGACGTTAGAGTCAAGTCACATCGAAAACGAAAAAAACCACATACGACTAAACAATTCTATTCACACGCCATAAGATCTAAAATCGCCTAACACTAACGATCACTAAAACTAATTCCCACGGCGAACCGACGTTGTATCAATAAAACTTGGAATTTTATCCTGTTAGAATATAGAAGATCGATCGGCAACACATGACGATGTCTTGCAAACTTTGCTGCGATCAAACAACGTATAACTAGTCTGAGTACTAGTTCCTACTGATCCTGTATTTGGTTTGCAGTATTATGTAATTTGACAGTTTTAGTTTGTGTTTTAGTAAGACGTTTGGATGCTCTAGTTATAGTACTAACGTATAGTATTATATTATCTGTGATCATAGATTGGGATGACGACGCTAGACTGTGGAACGTGTCTGATTTTATATTAAGAAGTATGTTAAACGACTATACATAATAACAATATTGAATAAAATATTCATATTAAGTTATCAGTGACGAATCATAATCATTTGAAATTTTGTTTATTTTAGAATAAAATAGCAACAAAAGTCACCATATGAGCATTTCATAATAATTAACAACTAAAATTGTAACCATATTCATTTCCGAATATTCTCGTTTACACTAATGCTGAAACCCCACAATCAAAGGATACATGTAATAATATCTATAATATACCATATCCAGTAAACATTAAGCCTTTGATGTTGCATTTTCCAGTGAAATTCAAGCTGATATAGTATATCGTAGACGAGAGCTACGCCGTAGCATCATTCGCTACGCCGCAGCCATTTCGCTCTATTAGACAGCTACGTAATGCTACGAATGTAATAAAATATAATGTATTATTGTGTATATGTAGGAATATATTTGCATTTTTATTTGAAGCTGAATGAATAGGTAATATTAAAAGAATTATTTAAAACATATTATTTTTATTAAGTAGCAAATAAAATAAAAAATCTTGTGGTTTTATTTAGTCTTCAAATTTGAACAAGAAACTTTTATAATGTTTTATAATATGATAAATATTTAGTGTAACATGTATTTTATTACATGAGCTTTTAAACAAAAATTCATTCTTATATTTCAAACTTTCAATCTTGAATTGAAAAACATTAAATCAATTTTACTAGTTGGAAATAAGCATGATAAATAGGGAAGAACAATTGCATAAATATGTTATTTTAGTATTCACCATGAATAATATCGGCTCGTTTGGCTCCACTCAATTTGAAAGAGAATAACAAATATCCAATCAAGCATTTGTATGCAAATTTATATAATTTAACCACAACCAATTTTTGTTAGTATAAATAAAAATGAATCACTGATATGATCGTAACTTCCAAACGACTTTACCGAATTGGATTATACTAATTCTTTTGTTTTTGTAAGTACAAGGTTAAAAGAAAATTGAGATTTATTGATCAGAAAATTTCCAAACAGGAAGATTTAGCGAGTTATTAATATCAAAATATTACAGATTACTTATCTATACTGAAAGTTATATTGTTTATTGTAGTCACAATACTTTACTTTTTAAATAATTAAATATATCTTATATATAAAAATGAATCGCAAAATGTGTTGGTAAGCGCATAACTCGAGAACGGCTGAATTGATTTCGTTAATTCATTTTTATTATATTCCTTGAAGTACGAGGATGGTTCTTATGGAAAGAAAACGTAAACATGTACCACGAGCGAAGCCTGGGCGGACCGCTAGTTATAAATAAAAACTCTACCTACACTATGTAGAAACATTAATAAATTGAACAAATTAAATATCACCACTACATTCACATAATACCTACATAATAAATACCTATTTCACTTAGTAGATACTACAATCACTAATGCTAAGCCGTGTCCCTTTGCCCTAGATTCAATTATACATGATACAGGCCTAATTAAAGCAACATATTGTATTATAGGCCGTTCACTCCAGTTGTATGGATTCCACAAACCACAAAACAATGTTGAATTAGATTAATACCTATGTATTATACTAATTATATCGATTGGACTAGATATCTGTGACATACTCTTGTGATATTGTCATAATATCTATACGTGTATTAAAGAACGTACAAGCTTATCACTACATAGTACATATAAAACAAAGTCGCTCTCTCTGTCCTTATGTATACTTAAGTCTTAAAACTACGCAATGAATTTTAATAGATAGAGTGACTGAAGAGTAAGGTTTAAGTATATAATTTATTAGGTTTTAGACAAAGCAGGCGAAACCGCGGGCGGAAAGCATTGTAATTTAGGAAATGTACATAAAAATTCCATTCTTCTTGAGTGAGACCGATTTACAAATAAGTAATTTTTCACTGACCGAAATTCACTCAACCAAACCGTACTTAAAATCTGAGTCACCGTACTTATTTATCTGTCCTTTAACTTTGAAATATAAATGAGCTGTCATATCAAAACAAAACAACACATACAAATATTTTATACGAACATTCCGTGTTCGCAGAAACGCCAAAACCATGTTTTATTTTTGATCTCTGCTTGAAGGCTCTCATACCCAGTTATATGTATGATAATGTCCCTCTAATGGTGCTTGTATATTCAAATGTCGCTTATTCATTCGGTTTAATAGAAAATGACAAAGACGGAGTGATTTCTTTAAGGGTAAGGGTTACTTGAAAGGGATTTGATGCAATTATCGTCAAATATAATTTGAATGGAGTGAGAGTAATGTTGATATAATAAAGAGGGAAACGAATATTTGAGTTGGTATTTTTAGTATTTTCATCTGATTTCTTGCTTTATAAATACCAATTTAACTGCAAACAATATAATAGCTAAATAACAATTATCTTATTATTTACTTATGGTGTTTATTTAATACTTTAAATGGTTAGTTTTTTCTTCAACATTGTTGTAGAGACAGAGGATCTCGTTAAAACTTTTAATTTCAAACTCATATTCACAACTTCTTTATTCGTTAAAACTTATGAATATTTAACTCGTTATTTATGCTAATTTAATATTTTCTAATCTACATTAAAAATAGACCAGTGTCTGTCTCTAAAACTTTTTACAGCGATATAACATCTCATACCCACGGGAGTTTCCTATAAGGCACGCAGACGAAGCCGTGGTCTATTGTGGGCATTGGTAACTTTTTAAATAATTGTTTAAAATTCAATGATTAATATAAAAAGCCACTGAAAACCAGCGCTGTGCGTGCATTACTGACGTACAGTATTTAGCTGAGTTGGTAACCCTTTTTCAAGGACACTCTACCGTACTAATTTAGTGTAATTTTTTGTCTCCTTTTTTTTTTCCTTTTCTAAGTTGTACCTTGTTAAATAATTGTAATGTATAATTGCTTTTTATGTTTTAAGTTTTTTGTTGTTGTTTATTATGTAAATGTTTTGGTTTTTAATGTCCTTGAAATAAATGTTTTTTCTTTCTTTCTTTCTTTCAAAAATGAAGCCCAATAGTTGAATTATTTCATGAAAATATTCTGAGCAATTCTTTAACACTAGTTAAATACATTTTACTCATACGATTCTAGTTCAGAGCAAAAAAGGCATTGAGCCGTCATTATTTCTAAAACATTTAAAGTATTTCTACGATCTCGTTCAAAGAAACATTAAGTCGTGTCAAATGTGTAACAATCGGTGGAAAGCTAAGTTTTATGCGGTTTTCAACTGTGAAATTCCATCGTCAAAAGCTCGTGTCTCTAGAACAATCGTACTGGTTTAAGAGGTGGTTAGAAATAGGGTTGCGACTATCGACAAAAAAAGCGTCGTTTTTTAGTAAATATATTTCGACAGAATGTAGTATGTAGGTCTCCTTTGATATTTTTAAGTCTGCTTAAAGGTTCATTTATTATATTTAATTCTGATAACTTTTCTGGTTTTTAAAATATAATATCTATACAAATATTATAAAGAGGAAAGGTTTGATTTTTTGTTTGTTTGTTTGTTTGTATGAATTGAATAGGCTCCGAAACTACTTGGCAGATTTGAAAAATTCTTTCACTGTTGGAAAGCTACATCATTTCTGAGTGACATAGGCTAGGTTTTATCCCGGAAATCCCACGGGAACGGGAACTATGCGGGTTTTTTTTTTGAAAACGCGGGCGAAGCCGCAGGCGGAAAGCTAGTTATAAAATATATTAACTTCGCGTGGAAGATGTACTTTTCAATATTTTTTTTACGCAATCTTCTTTTCTAACCAAATTGAAAACTAATAGGTTCACTTATAATCTAATATACTTACATCACAGTGAAATATTATCCTGGAACGAGTTCTGACAAATATTTGTGTTCCGGATAAAATAACCTATTTGCTACTGTACTTTATTATAAATGAAGAAAGGTAAGCAAAATAATTAAGTTTAACAAGAGAATATAACAAAAAATAAATTATAATTGGGGAAATATACTCGTAGACGTCTTACTTTATCCCTTGCTTAAAAGATATTGTTGTTTGTAGCAATAAAGCTAATATTTTAAAATTTATTGGTTTTACTACACAAATAGATTATCTCGATTTAGTTCTAGCGTGTATTTAACCTGCCAGTAATCTACCCACTCATACCTTAAAAACTAGATTTGATTAGATTCCTACACTAAGATTACTAGGTATTTGGTTTATACAATAACTAGCTTTCCACGGATTTGCCCGCTTTGTCTAAAACCTTATAAATTATATACTAAATCATTCCTCGCGAACCGCTCTATCTATTAAAAAACCCACCAAATTCCGATGTGTTAGTAATTTTACAGATCAAAGTATAAAACGACTTTGTTTCATCTTTCAATCTATGTAGTGAAGCATTATATAAAGAAAAAATGTGTAGATTAATATCATGTACAACCCTATTAAAAGTCCTCTATAAAACTTGTGGATTACACGTCACTCGCGTCTTCTTGATTTTCTGTGATACATTACACTTGTAGCAAACATACGTTCGACATAATATATGCATGAGAAATCAAAGTGAAAAAGTATGTCGTAATTTATTTTCCTAGATATAATATTAAATATTTAATGTGGTTCGTAAGTTGTAGTATAAGCGTTGTTATTATTATGCATTTTGCATTTTAAGCATGTTTTTTATTTTTCAATATTTTTAAACAATGTTATACATAATATAGTGAATTTACGTATCAACAAAATAGATTTCTTTACCTGAAATTTAGAAAGTTGAAAATTTATATAATTGGTAATGGTTTTTATCTGTTAACTAGCTGCGCTTCGCGGTTTCACCCGCGTGGCTCCGCTCCTGTTGGTCTTAGCGTAATGATATACCTATAGCCTATCCTTCCTCGATAAATGGGCTTATCTAACACCGAAAGAATTTTTCAAATCGGAACAGTAGTTCCTGAGATTAGCGCGTTTAAACAAACAAAACAATTTTCAGCTTTATAATATTAAGTATAGATTATGAGTACCTACATTAATACAATACCTATTTAGTGTTAAAATTTGTTTTGTAATAATATCTAGTCTATTCACCCATTATGTAAATACATGTAGGTCACCACAATTCCACTATCTGAAGGTACAAACAGGTGAATAATTCATGAAGAATTTGAGTGCCCAAATAGTTTGTGTTGCTAAATCTTAATAATTAAGTACTCTGTGTTTTGGTCGACAGCGGTTATATTATTACAAGTATATGCTTAAGTAAATTGTAAAAGGATATTATTTTGGGAATAGATAGTGACCATAAATATAGAGTCGATATAGTGTGCTAAGAATCTTATAATTTGGAATAGATTTAAATATCCTCGGAAAATATAAAATTCTTAATATATAAAATGAAAGGTGACTGACAACTGATATATCAACGCACATGGCCTGAAATTTGGCTTGCAGATATCCTCTATGAGGTCCATAATCCGCTTGAGAATTTCAACTTAATTTAATCCTCAAGTAATATTGTTATTATCATGAAAATTAATTTAGACCGCGCGAGCAAAGCTGCCTGCACCACCTAGCACAAGTATCCTTTTTATCCACCATACCTATTTGAAAAGACGTATTTTATGATTAGCAACTTATGTTACTAACCTACCTTGCTGATTGGGTAGCCATGGGGTAGCCTTAGCCTGTGGGTATCAATCGAGATTTATGGCTTTAGGATTGGAAACGCGATGTAAATAAAAAACGGTCCTGAAAAATCCCTCAGTATAGGTACTTCATATTATAAAGTATTGTACCTACTGAGAAATTGGTGATTAGAAATGACATTTGTTTTCGATATGTCGAGATATTATGATACACATTTAAAGTAATAAATAACTTAATTTTATGAATAAATCGCGTTTAATACTTTGCTGCGTATTTTTTCGAAACTGTTTTCAATTTCAATTACATTGTGTTTTCTTTCGATCTTATCCTCCGTTCAATGTTTGTTTTGCCAATGATTATACCACCTGTTTATGTAGTTATGTAGATCTAATATAAATTCGTATGACATACCAACATTTTCCGCGTATAAGGACAATATTATGAGTTCACGGAGACGAAACGAACTAGGCTTTCGCGATACGTGCGTAGACTAAATTGGCACATTAATACAGGGTCGTATTGACGATTTATGAGTTTTAATATTAAACCGCTGTTACCCGATTGCGTAAGACAGAGAAGTGCTTTAAGATGATATTTTGATGTAGGCTGTATTACACTTTCTGGTTAATAGTTTCAATCAAGAATTTTCAGATAGAAATAAACAAAATGTAAACGTTAGAAGCAGCAGGATGCCAAAATACTGTGATAACATTATTACGGCTCTAATATCCAACGTTAAAGCAAATATTTTAGGCGTGTTTTTCATTTAGATACAGTACAGTGAACTGTTATGTAAATTATCGTATTCTTCCCGTCAATTAGCCATTCAATTCGCTATGAAAGTAGGTACATATGAAGATTTCCAGAAAATTCTATAATACGTCCCTGTACGCATATATATGGAGAGGAAACATCACAGAGGAACATAATCCTAGCTAGGCCGGGATTACACTTGTAAAACGTTGACAATCCCCAAGTTTTTGACTGGGAATTAGAGAAGGAATAAAATTTAGGCTAAATATTTTATGAGCTTAATGTAAGGTACAATTGTTTGGGCCCTTTGTTGGAAGTCAGTAATTTGATGAGATAATGGGCTTTGGTATCTAATAACGGTTAATGAAGAGCGATTGAAATTTATTATAACTGAACCTAGGTATTGCGGATTAGATAACTTTACTTGTATAATCTTAATTAACTTGGTATTATTGATATAAATATTCATAAAGCATTGACTAAGGACATATAAAATGGGATATACTTAGGTACATAGGAATAAGGAGTAAATAAAGGCTACATCAGACACTGAAAGAAGCTATAAGCCTAAAATATAATTTTTTGTGCAAAAGTTTTGCACGTGACAATAATCAAAATATCAATAAGTGTTCTGTGTTACATTCAATATAGGTACAACATATATATTTTATAGTAGGTAATATCTAACGAAACTGTAGTGAAAACTCCTCTAATGTGTAGAATTATATACCGACAATTATCTCTTTAACCGAGTTCACAGCAAAGTTATCAACATGAAAGTTTTGGGTAAACCTGCGTATGACATTTGACATCTTGTACGTTTTAGGGGCTAATTTACTGCCCTACCCTATTTTGCATACCTTTTGGTTAATTATAGCAATTAATCTAACACGTATGTTGGTAAAACAAATTTTATATTTTATGAACTTATGACTACTAATTATAATGATACTAGCTGTGCCCCGCGGCTTTACATGCGTTGCTCCGCTCCAATTGGTAAAAGCGTGATGATAATATTATAATTTATAGCCTATAGACTTCCTCGATAAATGGACTATCTAACATACAACAAAAAAACATCTTTTCAGTTCAAGAAATAAGCGCGTTCAAACAAACAATGTATTCAGCTTTGTAATATTATTGTAATTAATAAAATTTCCCAAAATACATAATTAAATAATAAACACTTATTTCCCATTTCATATTTATCGAGAGCTCTAGTAAGTATTAGTATTTATAGATTCGTTTTCCCGCCTACGTATTCTGTCAAACAAGCAACTTTGAATAGCAACTTTTTCAGAAATTTACCAATATTCTTAATTTTTCATCAAGTGAGACCATTTATAAGTGTTAGAAAACTGAATTAAATAGGTAGTCGTTATCAGGTTATATGGAAAAAGGTATTATTCTCTAAAATTATTATTCGTAAGCTATTTAATAAAAAACCTTATTTACCAAAACTAATGAATAATTTTATTTGTTTTGGATGCTTTTCGTATTATTATGGTTAAGCTTATTTTGACACTAGATGACGTTGTGAGAAATAACACTACAGTGCCTCATTATATTTTTTTCGAGTCTTTAGACATTATTCGTAAAGATAAGAATAATAAATTGTTATCACTCAAATTTAACACTATTTAAAGTATTTTGAATGTTCTTCATTTTTGAAATATAGTACCACTAGCATAAAAATTATGTCAAACATGAAGATTGCAAGAATAAAAGTACAATAAGATCAACGTCGGCCATTTTTGGCTCATAATTTTAGTTTTAAAGTCGTTTTAAGCGACTGCCAAGACTAGCTTTGGCACAAAGGAGAGCCAAATGCACTTTAACGCTTATGAAAATGACCAATAAAAAGTTATTTTGAATCTTTTAAATCTGAATCTTATAAACTTATGAATATCTAGTGATTGTTAGATTTATATTTTCTATATTTATAATATGTTTTCAAAGTTAGTTGTTTAGATATTATGTAAATATTTGGAAGCAGTTCATCTAGATTAGAGTTTTATAATAATAACTAGCGGTCCGCCCCGGCTTCGCCCGTGGTACATATTTCGCAATAAAAAGTGGCCTATGTCCTTTCTCGGGTATCAAAATATAATACCAAATTTCATGCAAATTGGTTCAGTAGTTAAGGCGTGATTGAGTAACAGACAGACAGAGTTACTTTCGCATTTATAATATTAGTATGGATGTGCTATTTATTAAATAGGTTTGAAGTTGGTGCCGAACATTAAGCACTTAGTATTAAGCCCGTGCACCGACATCAAACCTTTTTAATAAATAGCACATATAAATAATATGTAGCAAATAATAATGTCAAATCTTTTTTATTTCTTACTTTTCCGTTTTTGAAGTCGGTTGTTTTTAACGCAGTTATTTTTATTTTTATTAGTGAATATTAAGCTTTCCGTGCGATTAGAGCTTTTTATGAAAATTAAGCTCTCCGTGTGATAAGAGCTTCTTGTGAAAATTAAGCTCTCCGTGCGATAAGAGCCTTTAATGAAAATTAAGCTCTCCATGCGATTAGAGCTTTTTGTGAAAATTAAACTCTCCGAGCGATTAGAGCTTTTTGTGAAAATTAAGCTCTCCGTGCGATTAAGAGCTTTTTTGTGAAAATTTAGCTTTCCGTGCGAATAGAGCTTTTTGTGAAAATTAAGCTCTCCATGCGATTAGAGCTTTTTGTGAAAATTAAGCTCACCGTGCGATTAGAGCTTTTTGTGAAAATTAAGCTCTCCGTGCGATTAGTTTGTTGTGAAAGTTAAGCTCTCCGTGCGATTAGAGCTTTTTTTGTGAAAATTTAGCTTTCCGTTTGAATAGAGCTTTTTGTGAAAATTAAGCTCTCCGTGCGATTAGAGCTTTTTGTGAAAATTAAGCTCTCCATGTGATTAGAGCCTTTAATGAAAATTAAGCTCTCCATGCGATTAGTTTTTAGTGAATATTAAGCTTTCCGTGCGATTAGAGCTTTTTATGAAAATTAAGCTCTCCGTGTGATTAGAGCTTCTTGTGAAAATTAAGCTCTCTGTGTGATTAGAGCTTCTTGTGAAAATTAAGCTTTCCGTGTGATTAGAGCTTTTTGTGAAAATTAAGCTCTCCATGCGATTAGAGCTTTTTTGTGAAAATTAAGCTTTCCGTGTGATAAGAGCTTCTTGTGAAAATTAAGCTCTCTGTGTGATTAGAGCTTCTTGTGAAAATTAAGCTTTCCGTGTGATTAGAGCTTTTTGTGAAAATAAAGCTCTCCATGCGATTAGAGCTTTTTTGTGAAAATTAAGCTTTCCG
>CAJQZN010040243.1:0-22807 GCA_907164685.1 Colias eurytheme
GCACGCCGACGTCGACGCGCACGGCGCGGCCACTATGCGCGGCAGCGCTGCGGCCAGCAGCGACCCGCTCTGTGTACACCATTGTATGGATTAGTTTTGGTGCCAATTCAAGAAGCTTATATTATTATCTAATACACTGGAAATTTCAGTATGAACATTAACTTGTAACAAGAAAATATGACCTTGAATGACGTCAGGTCATTCAAGGTCATATTGATGACTGATGCTTAATACAGTCGCAAGACAATATTAAAAGTGAATACAGAAAATACACACTTAGCTGAACTTTAATATCAGCTGTATTTATTTGATACAAAATTGCCTATTTACCTATATTACCTATACAATAAAATTAAAGTATTTTTATAGTAGAGTTCGTAACAAATAAACTTAAAAATGTTTTTAACAACAGAAAGCTACATGAATCCTCACTCACCGTCTGATTAGAGTTATCCAAGACGACGACCGGTGGCACAGCGCCGGGCTCCGGTCTCGGAGGCCCGCCCTCTCTATATGAGCCCTCCGATAGCGGAGTACTCCGGTCCGGCGATATGTCCATATCCTGCAGAAGGTGGTGGCCATCTGAAAAACGTTACACCTCTTATAGGAGACTATAGATCGCCACGTACGCCCGCCCAGTTTTGCATACCTCATACATAATACGGTCGACCATTTAAATAATTCTTATATCATTTTTTGTCATGGCGATACGTGTTTATGTTTATTTTCAGTGTACCTATGCTAATCGATGAATGATATAGAAATATTTTATTGAATTTGGAGTGTGAAACATCGACTCTTGAATATTTTTTAAGATTGGAACATAGACTAAATGCTTATTACTACAAAAATTATGTAGTTCATTTAAAATTATCTAAAATTTTACGAGAAAGTAGGAATTTACGATGATATGTCATTATAAAGCAGTATACAAAATAAAATTTTAATAAAGGACACTCGTACATCCATACTAATATTATAAATGCGAAAGTAACTCTGTCTGTCTGTCTGTTACTCAATCACGCCTAAACTACTGAACCAATTTGCATGAAATTTGGTATGGAGATATTTTGATACCCGAGAAAGGACATAGGATAGGTTTTATCCCGGAAATCCTACGGGAACGGGTTTTTCTTTGAAAAAGCGGGCGAAGCCGCGGGCGGAAAGCTAGTATAATATAAGTTGTCATGAATGTTAAATTGCGACAAAATTATACTGAATTATACATTTTATTTCTAGAAATCAAAATGGATAACACAAACTTAAAAAAAAGACAACTCTGAAAATAAAGATTATAAACTAACCTTCGAGATATTAAAAAATCACGTTTATCAAACCAAAGCTCTTCCAACTTTCCTACAAAGATCAGCACAGATCATTATTCGACATTCCAGTAACGTAAAAAGTATAGTATCAAGAGAAAAATAAATGAAATACGCAATTCACGTCAACATAAGATAAAACTTATAGCCTTATAGGAGAATGTATAACCTCAAAAAGTTATGCGAAGCTATTGCGGCAAAACGAAAGATAGAACGATTATTGTCATGTTTATTTAAAAAAAAAAATTTGTAAACTAAAATCAATCAAATAAATTCTGCAATATTAACTTAAAACACACATACAAAAACAAATATTGTATAAAAGTTTTAAAACACCACGATACGTACTCTGGGACTGTTTCCATATCATTTTTATTCACAACACGTATATTATGCAAAATAAAGAAAAATATATTTATTTATACACAACAAAACCTTTGTCAAGAATAAATCGCAACTCGCAACAGCCGCAGTAAAATATTGTGTATGAAATACAGTATCAACACAACACGATAACAAACGCAAAGATGTCATTGAAGAATATATAAATAATTCTCGTACTACCTACATTAATGTGTTATAAAAATCTACCTATCAAAAAGATATTTATTTGCAGAAAATTAAAAAAAAAAATATGTTCAATTGTTATAACAAGTGATGAACGTATGTAAGTACTAAATATTTATCAACATTTATGCATAAAAAATAAGATATATTACTGGAATAACATATTGAGCCTATCGAAACCTAGAGGTTCTACCAACTCCCGTGGCCCCGTCATTAATTGAGCTGGAAGGAAAACAGTGGGATTTTGGTCGGTAGGAATCCGACATAACCTACGGCACTTTCCCGGGGGCCGTGGGTTGCCTATCTAAGATTTCCAAACTTTTTATGTATACAAAAAAGTCTAATATAACCAGTGTCGATAATTTTAAACAAGAAAAAATTTATTAGAATGAAACTCACTGAAAACAGAATACTTATAACAAAAAAAGGCAAAAACAATTCACAAGCGATCCGAGGACGAGAAGTGGGAGTGACATTTCAAAGGTTTTTCAAAATTGTTTTTCTCAATCTCCGGCCAAGTCGTACAGAAAATAATACAGATAATAATATTTCCAGATTTACATCGTTTTTAGGGTTCCGTAGCCAAAATGGCAAAAACGGAACCCTTATAGTTTCGTCATGTCCGTCTGTCCGTCTGTCCGTCTGTCCGTCTGTCACAGCCGATTTACTCGGAAACTATAAGTACTACAGTGATGAAATTTGATGGGAATATGTGTTGTATGAACCGCTACAAAAATATGACACTAAATAGTAAAAAAAAGAATTGGGGGTGGGGCCCCCCATACATGTAACTGAGGGATGAAATTTTTTTTTTCGATGTACATACCCGTGTGGGGTATCAATGGAAAGGTCTTTTAAAATGATATAAAGTTTTCTAAAAAACATTTTTCTTAAAGTGAACGGTTTTTGAGATATCAGCTCTCAAAGTCGTAAAAAGTATGTCCCCCCCCCTCTATTTTTATAACTACGGGGTATAAAATTCTAAAAAAAATAGAGGTGATGCATGCTAATTAACTCTTTCAACGATTTTTGGTTTGATCAAAGTATCTCTTATAGTTTTTGAGATAGGTTGATTTAACTGTAATTTATTATATTTGCTGCTACGGAACCCTTTGTGCGCGAGCCCGACTCGCACTTGGCCGGTTTTTACTTGTACTTTTTTTGGGTTCCGAACATCAAAGCAAAAGGAAAAAACGAAACACTTATAGGATCACTTTGTTGTACGTCTGTCTGTCTATCAATTCCCTTTTTCTCAGGAACGCGTAGAGGTATCAAGCTGAAATCTATATATATACATATTATATAAAAATGAAATTTTCCTTGGTCACGGCATCACGCGTGAACGGGTGGACCGATTTCGATTATTTTTTTTTTAATTATATTCCTTGAAGTACGAGGATGGTTCTTATGGAGAGAAAACGTAAGTAACTAGTTATCTATAGAATAATCAAGCCAACGCAATCTAAAGATACAGCCATAAATGCTGAATATTTTCGCTAATTTCGACATTCGCAAGGGAATCATAACCTACAATGTACTTCCCGTAAACACAGAGTCTTGAAATTTGGTAAAAAGCAATGTCTTATAGCACAGATAGCAGGAAAAATTGCTAAACCATACATTCTAGAGTTACAACATAATAAAAAGTAGGTTTGTTCGGAGCCCTCAGTGCACGAGTCCGACGCGCACTGGCCGGTTTTATTTCGTATCGTTAAAATCAAACAAACATGATAAAAAGTTCGAATAACCGTGTTAAATAAATATTACATTTTACTAAAGTCGGCCAAAAGGAGATACATTTTTATGTTTTGACCTCCACAAAAATAATATGTTAATTCATAACACTCGTAGCTGCCAACTTAGCGGAGCGTCAGTGTCGCTGGTAGCGAGGGCAGACATCTTGAACGTCACTTTTGGACAAGACGTTGCTCGCGAACCACGCTTGTGGCGAATCACCTTTTATCTTGGAGATCACATAAGTTAATGAGTTATGTTGAAGGCTCTCAGCCCATCCTGGTCCTTATGTATTATACTAGCGGTCCGCCCCGGCTTCGCCCGTTGTACCTACATGTTTAAACTATCCTATTTCTCAAGTTGGATCGAACTGCACATGGTGTGCGAATTTTATTATAATCGGTTAAGTGGTTTAGGAGTCCATTGAGGAGAAACATTGTGACACGAGATTTATATAATCTTAATCTTAATACTATAGTAGAGCCATTTTAATAGGCAACATTTGACAGTTCAACAAAATTCAACAACGTAACCTAGTAACGACAACATAGAATAACATGATATTTCGTTTTGTTGTAACTGCACATTTGCTTAACTTTTTTCAATTACGATTACATATTTATAATAATAATGACCGATGCAACTAATTTTAGGATTTGATTTTACTGATAAACCATTCTAAACATAATAAACATTTTCTTATTTAAAGAACTGACGTCGCTACAATTTTGTGTCAATAAACCTTTTTTCTTTTTAAATACCAGAGACGTTACTCTAAAAATCGAAATCTGACACCTAGAATCGAATGCATTGATTACTTGGGAATAAAAATCATCATAAATTATTGACATGTGTTTCAAGTTCGATTGACAAATGTTTCAAGTCCGTATCGATTAATTCGCTTTAATCGATGTTTTTAAGCAGGTTACCACCCTATGAAGATAAAATTGATAGACGTCAAATGTTGCCTATTATTTGGCTCAACTATAATACCAAGGCGAAAGTTTGTAAGTATGGATGTATGGATGTTTGTTACTTTTTCACGTAAAAACTACTGAACCGATTACAATGAAATTTAGCACACATATAGAGGGTAACTTGGATTAACACATAGGATAGGCTTTATCCCGGAAATCCCACGGGAACGGGAACTATGCGGGTTTTCCTTTGAAAACGCGGGCTAAGCCGCGGGCGGAAATCTACTATTAAGATAAATTATAAGTGACGCACCTTTCCCGTCGTGCGCGGCGTGCGGCGCGTGCTTCGTGCGCGTCCGCTCGACGACGTTCTCGCGCGAGCCGCTCCAGTACCGCTCCGACGTGCTGTTCGCGCGCTTGCTCGACTTCTCCGACTCCCGCCGCCGCGACCGCGAGCTCGATCTCTTGTCGCGATCTAAGGATAACAACGCTTTTAGAAAAATATATCTATTCTGAGGAGTTGCTATTTCTTTTTGTTTGATAATCATTTATTTTCCTCAAAAACTTACAACAACCTAGCATATCATAATATAAATTGAAGAGCGCTGGTGTCTGCGATAGGCAGATCCTGTAATGCAGATCGCAAGGCACTCAGCCTTGCTGCCTGCCTAAACTGCCTAAAGTTTGCCAAGTGGCATTATTATAAACATGGAATACGTCGTTTAGAGGAACATACTATGACGTAGAAGTTCTTTAAAAACACATCCCTCGCTACGCATCCTCGCACATCTCTGGAAAAGCACCCTAATACCACCACTCTCCCAAACTGGAATTACTCCTGCTTACGTCAAGTTAGACCACCTTTTACTATTAGCCTGTTTGCTTGGACTGAAATTACCCAGACGTTTATTTCTTCACATTCTATATTCGATTCGAAAAGGCTATGTCTGTGATGATATCATTAAACTCTGTCTGGGTCGTAGTGCCTATAAATAAAGGTGTAGGTTCTCACTCGATTCCAAGAAAAGCTCAGACTCGAGCTGAAGTACCTTGTTTATATTGAAGTATAATGCTTTTCTATTTAGATAATTTTATTTATAAGAAGTCGATACCGAGTTTTGTTCGAATATTAATAAATAAACTTTGTTACAATCTGTTGATAGTTTATGGTTTCATTGTAAAACCTATCCTAATCAATTTACCAAAAATTTACTAATCTATACTAATATTATAAAGCTGAAGAGTTTGTTTGTTTGCTTGTTTGAACGCGCTAATCTCGGGAACTACTGTTCCGATTTGAAAAATTTTTCGGTGTTAGATAGCCCATTTATCGAGGAAGGCTATATATCATCACGCTATGACCAACAAGGGTGGAGTTAAGGGGGTGAAACCGCGCGGAGCAGCTAGTTAATAATAATTAATTTTATAAAAATCCCTTATCGAAAGATGCATCGTTGTATTATGTTAAACCATTAACGAAGAAGGGGGCCTTCAAACAAGACGGCTCATTAAAGGCAGCGACTGATTCTTCTATAAAGTAAATCCATATTTAACCATGCTAAATTCAACAAAATCGTACGGTGAACCGATAGGAGCGGAAGATCGAATAATTTCACACCTGTTGGCATTTCTTTCGATCGATTGCGCTAAGACTTAGTTATTCTAATGAAATAAATACTAGACTTAGTTCTCGTGCTGACACCAAATCAATAAACCAACCAACCATTTCGTATTTCCCGTCCGTCTGAGGAACCATCTATTTCCCAGTCATTTTCCCCATTTTTTATATCTAAATACATTCACTGAGTCATCATATCGAAACTACAAGCAACTGATGAATATTACTTACAATACAGGGCAAATCAATACAATGTTGATATTAAGTTTCGATCAAATTTCTAAGAATCTAACAACCCTTTCTGGCGATTAAATATTAACGCAAAATGTTTTGAGCCACCAAGGCGCCTGGTTTAATTTTC
Source organism: Colias eurytheme (assembly GCA_907164685.1). Lineage (NCBI taxonomy): Eukaryota > Metazoa > Arthropoda > Insecta > Lepidoptera > Pieridae > Colias > Colias eurytheme. The sequence continues at coordinate 6,520 of CAJQZN010040243.1, forward strand.
AGTTATGGCTGTCGAATGACGCGCCTCTTTCGATTTTTTTACAAATTTATGAAAACTAGCTTAGATCTTAGACTTTAATATAAAAAAAAAATAAACGGCATCTATTAAGGGATCGAAGTAAGTTTCCCACAACGACAATGTTAGCACTTACTACATAAGAGGCAATTTATAGAATAAGAGTTTAAATTTTAGTATAATTGTAAAAAGATTAACATACAACTAACAACTAAAAGCTTATCGTTACAATTTACAAGTAATATAGAATCTATATTATCGTAATAAGGAAGCAAGCTGTAACACAGCATACTAATATAGTTTCTACAGACATACATTCAGATTTAACATTCTTAGAAACAAGGTTAATTCTACAATACTATCAAACAACGATCGAATACCGAAAAAAAAACAGATAAAAACACAATTCAGGATAACAAATACCACATTTCATAATTACATATTATTCCAACGTAATTATACACAACGGTTTAGAAAAAAATCGCTGGAACTACCAACAATTTAAATTTTATCACTATTAATTAGAGACTATTTTATCGAAAAATTAATTTAACAAAAGCCACTAGTGGTGGCAGAGATATGTATATTTTTCAAAAGTACCAACCTGCCATGTCAGGAGCTGGAATAACATTAAAGAAATGGCCATTAAAATTGAGTATTGCCAATAATAGACACAATTTAACGAGATACCCGCGTGGGAAGTTCCAGGAGAGCGTACATCCGCCATCCGAGTGAGGAATCGACAACTTATTGCCAATGTTCATGTTTTCACAATAGGTGTGCCAATTAGGCGAGATTACAGATATTATAAGTGTCATTATAGGCTGATTTCAAAGGAAATCGCGTGTGGAAAAGCCCACATTCAAGCATTATTCGAGCAATCTATAATCAAATAAATGCCCTTGAGAAGTACATACAATGAATTAGATATTTTCACAAATGAAAAATATTGAAGAAAAACAAGCTATGAAAAGTAACGTTACAACAGACTTATTTTGTTTTGACCAACCATTTTTCAACTCGCTCTTCTCCATTCTAGCTGAATTTTGAAAAACAATTCCAAACCAACAAAGATTTTGAGGTTTTATTACATACGATCGAGGTCCTATTAACCCACTCCGAGTTCAGTTCATTACTGCCTTTATTTATGCCCGGGATTTCTCATATATACTAGGCATTTTGCGGAGGAAGGAATCAAACGATGCAGTAAACAAATTACGTCCAATCGAAGGCATTCAATTCTAACTTTAGTATCTCAAGTAGGGATGCAACAGTACAATAGTGTTGAACAATACGATATCGATAATTCAGCGTCCAATAGTTGCACTAAATAGTTAGTAACTTGTAGAATTGAAGTTCTGTATCGTGTTCACGTCAACTATTGAGTGAGAAACTCAAGAGATGAGTTTGAGATTAACTCGAACGTCGTGGGAACTTATTGGATTTCCTAGATAAGATGACAGGAAATGGAATGGCAGGAATGAATGGTTCCATAATGTTTACCTCTTCGTGGTAAAGCGAATGCTTGTGTTTTGAAACTCTGTAGTAGGTATGTTCCAAAAATATAAAAAGCAGACATAAAACATTAACTTTTAAAACAAAATAAATAACGAACAATGCTATAAGTTTACTTAATAGTTTATGTTATGAATTTTAGATTAAGAATTCGACCAATTCAGTAATGTAAAACAGTATTGTGTTGTAAATTATAATGCCTTAATAATAATTAAGTTAGGGTCGTAAACATATGCCCTAAAGCACTGGCCAATTGTTTGAACTACACAATGGTCTATTCTCACGACTCTTAATTGAAATAGACCTACCACCATTTATCAAATAAGCTATGTGCTCTAAAGCGTTCCCGTTTCTTCACGTCGAGCAAATCATTCTCTATCGATAAAAATCATCACTATCCGCCCCGTTACGTCTCTGATTTCAACCCACTTACAGCCTTATTACTGTTCCCTGCTGGGCGTTGCAATTCAAAGGAATTGATCGTGAAAGTCCTTAGCTCCATATTTGCGAACTGGGAGATAGACTTCCTTTGAGAGTTCCTATTAAATCACTGCGACACGGTTTCCAGCAAATTGTAGACAGCACTTCCACTTTGAATGGAAATACCCTTTTTCTATTTTCGTTTTAATTTTAAAACGTTCTAGATGTAAGCAAACTCCATCAACCTATAAATATTCATATTTTTTTTAATCGAGCAGAAAATTATTTTCATGCAAATGTTTTTCCTCCATCGTAAATTTTGAATGTGAATGTAATCTCAGACCTAGGTATTCATGTATATTTTGATATAAATTCAACGAACCAACTAATACTTGCTTATTGAAATAAAGTGAATATTTTCTAGAGGTGTATTATACTAATTTAATAAATTATCGAATATTAATAAAAACATCCTTCTACCCACTTCTACCCTTTTCTAAAGCCCTTTCTACTAACAAATATTTATTAACATTATCGCGTTGCCATAATTTGTCTCTAAGAGTATTTTATTTTTATTTTATTTTATTTTGGTACAGTAACAGATTGCAGAACAATACCTTATATCTAGCTCTTACCTAAAAATACATATAAATTCTACAACCCAATTAATACCGTACACAGCTTTGAACCAAAAAAGAAAAACAGTTTACATTATGACCATGTTTTTTTGTTCCTAATCTATATCTATACCAAGCTATAGCTAGGAACAAACATAAACCAAGAACAAAAAAAAATTCTAACAGATATAAATTAAAAATCAATATCTATCTTAGCATTCAGGGTATATTCAACAGAAGCATGAATATTTTATTGTTCTTTAAGTAAATAGGTCGAGGAAATGACGACAGTGTAAAAAGTTTCTAGTGACCCTCATTGAATTTATTGTTCTATAGCCAAGGAAAATATATTAAATTTAACATATATGAAAACCTACTAATGTTATAAATAGGATAGTGTATGGGATGCAGGGATTTTCTTGTGAATTGTTGCGAATATGTTAATTGATACCCATTATTCCAAAATAATTTATTGACAAGATTTTATGTGTTGATTCGACAGTGTAATTTGTTATCTTTGTACACACATTATGCAAATAATGAGATTTATTTATTTATTTATTATTTATTGATCGCCTCTTTGGAACAGTGGTACGCGTGAGCGTAGCACCGAGGGGTCCTGGTTTCGATTCCCGGTGGAGACGAAGAAAAAAATGTCTCGGGCTGGTAAGAAACAGCAGGCTGTACACCTACTTGTCCCTAAGAAAATCGATCAGTGAAACAAATGTATAATGCATCTACCCCTTACCCCACTAAGGGACATGGGACTCCTCACACATTCCAAAATAATTTTCCTACAAACAGAATAATTTTCTTTACTATTTTTACAAATGTAAAGAATGCATTGTGGTCGTCCTTTCATCGGTACCAACATGTAAATAAATTAATATTGCCATATTTCTTACTTCTCAAACAAAAAAAATATAACATAACAATAGACATTAAACCGTTACGAAAACGTTAAGTTTAATGTAATATAATTGCAAATATATTATACCCTCACGTTTATTATAATATAATTTTATTATGTCGAAAAGCGTGACGACTCATAGATTTTTTTATGGCCAATAAATGCTTATTATTAATTATTTCATATTGGCAACCTCAGACTAACTCATAATCTCGACTCAAATTCGCAAAATGAGGGAGATAAAAATGTAACAAAAATGATGCATAAATATATTCATAGAAAAGGAAAGATAACCGATGAGTGAAGTTCAGAGACATTCTTCATAGTTGCTATTAGTATCGAGAATCATCAGACTCGTCTTTGAATACAAAGTTTCACAAACAAGCAACTTGTTATTTAAGTATTTATCAAATCTACATTGAAACTGCGAAACGTACGTAAAATGACTGTGAGGTTGATAAGGGAGAATAAAGCATACATAATTGCGCTCACCGTGGTATACATTCGGTAGAGGCAGGCGACAGTACGTCTTCCATCGTTATAGTTCAACAGGTCACGTTGAGAAAGACAATCAAGGAATCGTGGCACGTGACATCGGTCGCGCTGTTGCCTGGAGAGAGAAGTGTCCGTAAAGTTCGGGGACTTGGGATTGTGTCGACAGCTCTGGCTCGATCGATTCGTGGTAACTTTTATGTTTTTAAACGCGAACAACGCTCGTCACGTTGCCTAATTTAACGTGAGTTACAAATATTTGCGTAATGACAATCCACGTTGGGCCTACTTCGAAAATTTTGTTTACCACAAAAAAATTTCGAAATCTTACGAGATTACCTGAAATAACAATTAATAAACAATTAGTTGACCATTATTCTACTAAGATAGTACCTTCTCACTTAAAATAAAAAGCAAGTCAGCGCAACGTACGTTTCACAGTACTTTATTATTATCTTAATGAAGGCTTTCCTATAATACTGTCTAGCACAATTTTAGATAATAAATAAGTCTTGGAACAATGTGCGCTATGCACCACCATTTATTCCCTTAATTTAATAAAATAAATCCAAGAAGACGTGCTCGCTTCTCTCCATTAAGTCTATAAATCGTAATTAAGTCTTAAGCAAAAGACGGTCTAGAAGCGGCCGCCAATTTAAATCCTAACTGCATTTATTATCACACTCAAGGCGGGCTTTACCGCCAGCTAGAAGGGAAATTGAAAAATCCTTCCGTATTTATGTAAATAGAAATTTAATTTAACAGTGCAATAAAACTATGACATCGGGGCGAGAATTAAAGTATGACGTTTTATTATTATTCACCGATTAATGAACGATTCAAGTCAACAACACGAGCGTGATATTTTAATCATCAATTATTGAGCGGCCACAGAAGGGTTGATTGCCGTCGACAAAACCTCTGCCCTAACAATAGGAATTTTCAATGCATCTGATTAAAAATTCTCATTACTGACACCGTTTGTTCCGATGTTGGCTGTTGTTGTTTTGAATTTATCCGTGATTTGGATTGTAATGTAAAAACAGATTTAGAAATCCATTTCTATTCAAGTTTTTATACTCGATGTTTTTAACTTGAGCAATTATAACTTCTTAGCTTTCTTTATTTTATATTGCATCGAGATAAAGTTCTCAAGCAAAGTTTACAAGTAAATAAGTATCAAGATTGCTAAAGAGACTAGTTGACAAAGACTAGACTTTAGCTTTTGTGACGTTGACTTTATAACCCATTACTTATCTATGGGCGTATTCAGAAAGAAAGCTTGAAACTTATAAGCGCTGATAAGCGCTTATAAGCGCTTATAAGTTTCAAGCTTTCTTTCTGAATACGCCCTAACTTACAAACGGGCGTATGTTCAACGACTAGATTATTTAGATAAAGTGTCAACAATGTCGGGGAAATACCTATTTTTACCTTAAAATATAAATTATATATCGGTTTGGGAGAAACCACAATCCAACTTTGCTTAAATCTATGCTAATATTATAAAGCTGAAGAGTTTGTTTGTTTGAACACGCTAATCTCAGGAACTGCTGGTCCGATTTGCAAAATTCTTTCGGTGTAATGTATCATCACGCTAAGACCAACAGGAACGGAGCCACGCGGGTGACGAGGAGATAGAGAGAGACGGAACCGCGGAGCGCAGCTAGTACGAAGTAAATTGAACGAATTCGTTTATATACAACCAGATTTACTACAAAAGATTTACCCAGACACTTAACACATGTTGGTAAACATTCAGTTTTTAATGGACTGAAGAAAATAAGACATATAATTTCGTGCCTATGTAATGTGAATACACTAAAAATAAGAAGCACACAAATTCGTAACTCATTTCTTTTTCAGCTATAAAAACTTGTCACTTATTATTTTCAGTGATATGTACAAATTTTTCTCGTCATCAATTTTACTTTACATATTTTATTCTGCGTAAGTTTTCAAACAATTATGAAAAACCTAGTTTTCTACGAAAAAAACAACGTATTCCAAAATATTGTTTTATAAAAATCTAGATAGTATCTTTCATAAACTCGTAAAAATAAAGCTGAGAAGGCTAAGTTACTTATTTCAAACACTTTAAAAGAAGGTTCAATAGAAAGCTGCTTAACGATATTACAAGACGTTAGCTCAATAGAGCGCTTTTCAGGTTGAAAAATTGCTAGAAAGTCGGAAGCGACCTACATAGATTATATTCAAGATCATAAGTACTAAGGGGACCCATCTGAGTAATTTATTATAATGCTGTTGGTAAATTACCTTTATGATTTTTTAAAAATAATTTCTACATTTTATGCAAAATTTTAAAGATAAATTAAAAATATAATATTATGTAATATAATATATAATTATATTAAACAAACTACGTAGTACGTCATGTGCGAGATCCTCTGATACGGGCCTCTTTAGAACAAACACATAAATGTGTTATTTATGTCTTTGAAGGGAACATTACCATCTTCTGTGTTCCCAAACGGATTTGACGGGGAAACCTTCAAGAAAAGGGCATATTTATATCTCAAAGGCCGGCAACACATTCGCGGTGACCCTAACATCGCGAATGCTTATGGGAGGCGGGCATCACTTTCCATCAGGTGCTCGTTTGCCCACTTTAACAATTAAAAAAAAAACAAAACACTGAACATTATATAAGCAACAAAACATTGGGAAAAGGGACAGCATGTCAATTATGTGCACCTATGCATGAAATATGCCAATCTCCTAACAACGGGGTTCCAACAAAACAATATAATGTGTACCGTGGCTATAAATGAGTTATTTCATATTCATACAAATTATATAATACTAGCTTTCCGCCTGCGGCTTCGCCCGCGTTTTCAAAGAAAAACCCGCATAGTTCCCGTTCCCGTGGAATTTCCGGGATAAAACCTAGCCTATGTTACTCGTGGATAATGTAGCTTTCGAATGGTGAAAGAATTTTTAAAATCGGTCCAGTAGTTTATGAGCCTATTCATTACAATCAAACAAACAAACAAACAAACAAATTTTTCCTCTTTATAATATTAGTGTAGATAGTGTAGATAATATGCACAATTATTTAAACTCAATTTAATGATTTCGTGAGTATATCATCGGAATTTTTACACATATTTTATGTAAATGTTTGTGTTAACTGTTTGAGTTACATTTAACAAATTTGTAATCAGGCGAAAATCTTAAGAAAATGTCTGGCTGATTTTATTTATTTATTTATTCAGGTCTGGTCTAGGTTGAAAAATATATTTTTTTTGTTTTCTCTGTGAGTGTGTCCTGACAAAAGGTGGACAAAAATGTATATTATATTTAGGGAATATAATTATGAAACAGCATAATATGAAATATATTTTAAGAAACATAATAATATAATAGACATAGATAAAATATTGACAAAATTATGGATGAGAGTACGGTCTCATGATTAACATTATAACATACCGATATCAACATCAACCATACATATTTTCATGATCTATTTCAAAAATTCTTATATTCTAAAGATCCTCTAATGAAGTATGTATTTCATAAATTTCTATATTACCAAAATACGAATATGAATACCACTTGCTTTGCTTAGTAAAGTATGTAATTTATTGTGAGAATAAGTACAGCAACTTGCACACTTCCTAACGTAATTTCTTTCAGCATTCCCAACAACCAAAACAAGTAAATAAACAAAATACTCACTACTTCTGGACGATGACGATGAATATGTAGTCTGGTGATCTTTGGATGAATTCTTCCTCGAGTCCCACTCCTTGGGCTTCTCCCACTGTGACACTTCAAGCTCACTGTTATAGTAATATTTCTTGCCCGACGAACTAATGTGTTCCGACCACTCACTAGAGGGCGCACTCGAGGGGGGCGCACTCCTCTTATAATATTTGCTACTCGAATTAACACTACTGTTCATTCCACTAGTCCTTTTTTTCTCGGATTCACATCGCTCGTGGTTGTTCTTCTCTCGTTCACCTTCTTTACTGCGTTTCTCCTTCGGTGATCTGACATCTGAAATTTGGACAATTATTATATTTCTATTTTGTTAAGATTATTAGAGTTTTTCCTGAACAGAATTTAATAAAGAATTTTGTAACTTATTTTACTAAATGCTAAATCAGATCATTTACTTGTTATTATTATGGACTATAGATATTACGCGTAATAATACTGATAAAAAGATGGAATAATAATTTAAATAGGAGTATAAATAATTTATTCTTATTTGAAATTACTTTAGAACATTTTTGAATATTGTTTTCCAAAAAAAATCTACAAATACCTTATGTACCATACTCCTTACTTTCTTAATGAAAATTTGAAAATGTAATGGGAATGCTACACTGTTCAAACATAATTTTTAAATGCTAAAAATACAATTGCATTGCCTCTGTAATTTATTTCTATATATTATTGCAAAATTTCGCATTGTTTTTTGCTAACAATCATAGGAGTACTCATTCAAATAATTAATTGCTGAAAATTATTTTTAGGACAAAATGAATACCACACTACCTTATGTGAGAATCTGCAGTAATATTCACAGAATCACAGAAAAAGGTTGCTGTTTTCTGATGCTAATATTCTAAATTCGTTTTTTGTATTAGTGATCATTATCTTGGAGCTTTATGAGGTAGTCTTGAAAGTTGTTAAACCTAAACAGCAAAAAGCCAGACTCATTCTTTACTTGTTTTATTTTAATCATGATTAACATGAGGAGAAAGATAGTATATAATCTTATATATAAAAATGAATCGCAAAATGTGTTGGTAAGCGCATAACTCGAGAACCGATTTCGATAATTCTTTTTTTATTATATTCCTTGAAGTACGAGGATGGTTTTTATGTAGAGAAAACGTAAATATGTACCACGGGCGAAGCCGGGGCGGACCGCTAGTAATAAATATAATCAACACAATATTGACTGAATAAGTTTTCAACAAGACTTTAGTATCTTGGATTAAACTTAAGTAGAATGAAATTAAACTTTAACTCATGTAAAAAAGGGACAAGTATATGAAAATTAAAAATATTTAAGACAAATGTTTCCATTAAATGTGTTTTATTTGAAATAAAGTCTATGTTTAAAAATTTTGCATATGCTTTATCAAGTTTGTCATATCTTAATGGAAATTTTGAGTTTTTGTTATTGTTAAAATAAATAAAACATTATAAAAAGAAAAATTATAATGATTCAACTGCTATCAGAATTATTTACTTCTTGAATATATAAATGTGAAAAATATTTTACTTAAATTGTTCATCTGATCAAAATGGTTTGAAATAAAATAATATATTGTAGTAATTTTTGATTAATATTTGTATATAAATAACCTGTGTTTGTGAATTTATATAATATTCACAATTTCATTAATAATCATGTATTATGAAGTTTGTTGAAAAATTTAGCTAGATTAATAATATTATTTATACATATATTAAGAGTTATTTCTTTAATTTAACAATCTTGCATTAAACTAGCTTTTCAAAATTAATTCTAATATATTAATATATTGGGATGTTTGTTTCATAATGCCATTTAATAATTTTTAACAAAATTAATGAACCTAAAAAGATACATTAATTGTGCTAAATATCATCAAAGATAAACAGTTAGTGTTAATATAACAGAAACTAAAGTAAGCTAAGACTTATATTGTTTTTCTAAAAAAACTGATGGACAGTAGAGAAATTTGTTTTTGAAATTCTATTTTGGATTTTTAAAAAACTTTAAAAATATATACCTGAATACTTATTCCTAGAGGATTTGTAGTCTCTATCTCTCTCCTTTTCTGAACCTTTCTGCATGTAGGAATTTCTAGATGTGACATATCCTCGTTCATCAACCATGTGGTAGTGGTGGTGCGAGTGGGCAGAGTGTCCCATGTGCCCGTGGGACATGTTCCCATTGGGGGATCTGAGTGGTGTGTACCGCTCAGATGATCCATACTCATTAGTCCTCTTCGAATTATATTTCTGCTTTAAAAACATGTTTTAAGACTTTTATTATCGTCCATATCACACTTACAGTCAATTATATATGCCAAATAAATTCAATATTATCATGCTAACACAATCTGAGATGTGTCAAAACTTTCTTTTACAAACTTTGTTTTGATGCAAATCACGGAAATAACTTTTCAAAGGAGAGTGGTGAGGAACGTAACTTTGATGTATTTACAAATATGACACAAAAACATGAATTTAATTTACTAATGATACTGTTAGGTCGCGTATAAATAAGTAAAATTTTCGAGGACGATTGTTGCTATCCTTATCGCGTTCGTCCCTTTAATATAATATTATGAATTATCTGGAGCGAACATCGAGTGGTTAAAAGTAGGAAAAGAATGGGCGCAATGTGTTATTACGTAGAGTACTAGTACCTAAACGAACTCAGTACTTTAGTTCTTAGAAATCGTAATAAGTTAACAACTTTTACTTTAAAAGTTTCCCGTATATCTTACCTGATATGGATGGGCCTGATGCTTCTCAAAGTACCTGAAATCAGACAAAAACATTTAGTCTTCTCATCTGAGTTACAGTAAAACTATCGGCGACCGCCATCTACAGATTGCTAGGTTTATGCATCAAAAAGTTTACCGTACCCATCGCTTATTCGGTGAGGTTTCCTTGCATGCATTACCATCAATGCAAAAATACGATTTTTACGGCCTCAGTAATAAAATTTAAACAGAGACCACTGTCATTAAAACAGATTTACAGGAGGCCGTGATATATCTTGATGGACGCCATGTCACATTCGAGACACTCAAGAGAGAGTCGATAGAGACGCGAAAGAGATAAAAACTAACCAACGATGAGAGAGGAACGACGAGGACATCCGACGTCTGTTTAGTTTTGTCTATGAAACATAAATTTGATTAGCTATTTTCTGAATATTTCGTTTTAAAAAATGTTTCAAAATGTTTTTATAGAGGATTAATAAAATAGTAAAGCATCTATGAATAAATTAAACCTTTTAGATAATTTTTTTAGCTCGATAAACTTGGACATTGGACAGTCTTATCGCTCTAATTAAAGTATTAATAGACGTTCGAATATGGTACGGGCCGCTAAAAAAATAAAAACGAAAATCAGTAAAAAAAATGTATGCGTGTACTAGAGTACACACGTAAGAAGTGAAACTTCTTTATGACCTTAAAAATGTCACGAGTATGGCGTAACGCAAAAATGTCACGCGTACGGCGTAACGCAAAAATGTAACGCGTACGGCGTAACGCAAAAATGTTGCACAAAATTTTTGTCCAACCCCGATAAAGAAGTTTCACTTCAATAACAATACTTTTGCCTCTATCGACAATATCGAAAATTTCAAAAAGGGATAAGTGCGACGTCCTCGCTGTCCAGTGTCCAGTAGCACGGAAAGCACTGGACCGATTGGTGCGGTCTGGTGGTGTGGCGTGTCGATCGCACCGCACGAGTGCGGTGGTCCTGGCGCACCAAGTTCGAACGTCTATTAATGCTATAACATTGCATGTTTCGTACGTGAACGTGAACTAAAGGTGAACGATGAAGATTGAAGTTGTTTACATTTCTAAAATAATTTGCTTGATAGTTTATATATTATTGTCTATATTTTATTTACTACGCGGTTAAGAACATTGTATTTGGTCCAGATCGTAAGACATGATCACATTGCATGTAATATTTTTTCTAAGTATTTTTTAATAATTTTATTGTATAATTATTAATCTATACATTTCATATTCCAAATCAAAATTAGAGATGGGATCAGATATGGCAATTTTTACAAATACCAATTTCAAACATTGTTTTATGGTTGTAAATAATTTAATCATAAGCATGACATTATTTAAGTCCGCATGCAAGGTTTGTGTCTGAATAAAACATAGGCCACATCTCAACTTGCCTGATGGAGCTCGTGGTCAAGCGCTTCCATATCATACAATAAAAAAAAGACGGGTTGCACTCCGGGAGTGCCGGCAGAAGTGAAAACTTGATTATTAACGTTCAGCATGTTTGATATTTTGGAATGGTATCCGAAGGGTATCCGTCTTACGCATGGAATATAAGATCTAAAAAAATCCGTCTTAAAGGGGTGACAGACGTACGAGTAAGTACGCGAACTTGTGGCTCGACGAGGGATCATCATGTGCGAACTGTTAAAAATAACTATAGGTACAGCTCATGTACAGCTTCTATTTATATAATGCATGACATATATTTTCTGGTAAATTCGTTTTTCTGTTACTATGTAATCTGATGTTAAATAGGTACAGTTACTATTAATATAATAGATACGTTATTTTCTGATAAACCAATTTTGCTGTTACTTCTCACTATATACGTTACTAGTGGTCCGCCCCGGCTTCGAATCAATCCCTTTACGCTTTTTCGATCAGGCCACGCGAGTTTAAGATTTTATACCCAACGCCGCTAAAGAAGTTTTCACTTCAAAAATAATAATAAAATCACAATAAAATACAAAAATGCTCTAAGTGCTCATAAAATAAAAACTAGCGGGCATATCCGAATAAAATTTTTGTGGGACCAATTCGACACCATTCCCCATCAAACAAAAAAAGAAGAAACAGAAGAATCACGTAAATCGGTTCAGAAACCTGGGAGTAATCGGTGTACATACATAAAAAAATATACCGGCCGAATTGATAACCTCCACCTTTTTTTGAAGTCGGTTAAAAATTAGAACTGATCAGTTCAATGGATTTTTTGTGCATTCCACGTACATTATAGTACGTGTACCTTGACACAACACATATTAAATAATTATATTAAATCTAAAATATTTTTTTAATTACTTATTTCTGTGACTCTTCTGTGACCTAAATAGATAAATAGAGTTTTGAAGGCATAATCTTTATAATATAAATATATATTATATAATATATATAGGTCTTAGGTAGATAATATATTAAATGAAACCCGTTTTCCTCGGTCACGGCATCACGCGTGAACCGATTTCGATAATTCTTTTTTTATTATATACCTTGAAGTACGAGGATGGTTCTTATGTAGAGAAAACGTAAATATGTACCACGGGTGAAGCCGAGGAGGACCGCTAGTACATAAATAAGAATAAATGTGGAGAGAAGTAATGTTTATATACCTGTGGGGGAGAATACTTTATATATTTATCTGTGGAGTATGGATTATTTAGAGTTGGTAGCCCTGATTCCTGACGTCATTTCGAGGATTATTGATTACTGAATTCACAAATGAATTTTAAAAAAGAGAAATAAAGTTAACCTTACTCACAGTTGTTAGTTATATATTAGAAAAAATACAAAAAAATCATGTCGAAGCCGGTGGATTTAGAATTAAAAAAGGCATTTGCCGAACTCCATGTGAAAATGCTCGAAACAAGTAAGAAAATACAAGTAATTGATACACAAATGGATGTACTAAGACAAGTCATGCGACATGTTGAAATCACCCAACATGAATTGGGTGCTTTACCACCTGATACAAAAACTTACGAAACCGTCGGCAGAATGTTCCTTCGTACGGACCTCGATGACATTAAACGAAATCTCAAGAACAAGGTGAATAATTTCAATTCGCGAACCGACGAACTTCGAGAGAACAAGTTTTATTTGGAGAAAAGTCTAAAAGAAAGCCAAGACAACCTCAGGGAAATGGTGCAACAGAAAAAGGAAATGGGTGAAAAGGCTACATAAATCCTAGCTAGTAAAACGATCAGCAGTTCTTACGATTTAGTCATCACATTTGAGGCAGATATGCAACTACAGGACATAATATTTTATTTAACTAATCGAAAAATAACAACTTTAAATTGAAATCATTGTAACTCACAAACTAGATTCCAGAGTCGAGCACGGGATTTATTTCAATTCATGAGCCTACAACTGTCTCCAGGTTTATTTAAAAATGAGGCCTCAAGTTCTTCATTTATTTCTACTCTCATTGCATAAATAATTCTAGTTATTAATGATTACATTTGTATATTATTTATTAATAAAGAGTAATTAAGAATTTGTGTTATTTTTAAATTATAAAATCCATTTTGTAGATTAATCATTTATTTTCTTTCTGCAACATATACTTAAATTTATCTTATAACAAAGTAAATCTGGTTAGATTCTACACACTTAAAAGCTTAATAATTGTAGAAATATATGTAAGAAATTAAACCATTTACCTATTGACATAAATGCAACAGTGAGGATGTTTGTTAATTAATAACTTATACAATCATAAAATAATATACTTAGTTGAAAAAGAAATATGGGTCACATACAAAAAGGGATTTATTTTGAGTATATTGTACATTTAGTTGCCTGGTCAATTTTTCTTGTAGGGCAGTTCACTTTATGCTGCATGCAGATGAAAATAGTCTCCAAATTAGACACTACCTGGGATTGCAAGTTAATAGTATAAATTTAATTTTCAAAAGGATTTCTCTAAACTATCACTTCCGCAATTTAGTTTTTAGATCAAGTGCCTTGAATAAGAGTTGTCTTAATCTGGTATAAATATTTAATATCTTGTCCTTTGAAAGGGGGTAATTATAAAGAACAATGCATAAAAGGTGTTAATAAATAGACATTCAATGTTGACATGAGGCTGGTAATAGTGCATAAACAATCACTTATTATATTTCAACTATCGTAAATAGACATCTAATTTACTAGAATAATACGAATCAAAATTGTTAGGCATTTGCAACAATTTTCCAATATATATAATTCTAGTAATCCCATAAATGCCATCTAGTTGCAAAACAAAAAAACGCTTGTACTATTAAACTAGACAATCAATTAAATTACTTAAATACACTTTTAAATAAATATTAAACACCTAGATATCAGAAAAAGACAATGTTCATCGCTCCACACTTTTCATGAATGGGAATCGAACCCACTCATGTAGTGAAGATAGTATAATTATTGTACCAATCAACAATATTCAACATAACATCTACGTAATATTATATGCCAATACAAACTAACTGAAACTGTATCCCTATTTGAGTGAATACAAATCAAAACACTGAATTTACTTGGATCATCAAAATGGTTTTCTACTACTCTTTATGGTCACTAAAATGAATATACACTTGCATTAATTAAACTACAAATTGTGATTAATAATTTACTACATTGGGATTCAAATTTTGGGTCATAAAAATTTGCACAAATATTATGCATTTACTGCATAATGTAAGGTGAAGTTAAATATTCTGAAGCACATTGAAAATCTTTATTTTCATTTTTACACAGAAAATTATTTCATAGATTCTTACATCAATCTTAAATCTTAACACTAAAATCCAGTGAATTATAATAATATTCAAAATTATTCGTATATAGCGAAAGTATAATTATGTATATATTTAATAAAACATGATTTTAAACAATTATCAAAATATTTACACAACAAGGTAAAGAAAATTTAAACATAAAATTTTTATTAATAATAACAAATACATGATGTGACCTTAATAAGCGATAAGTAAATTAAAGCTAAAAGCTTAGAAGCGAAATTCATAATCATTTATTTATTATAATTATAATATTGAAATAATATTATTAAAAAATTGCTACTGATATTGCATGGCCTGCTCAAGAGAATGAGAACATCGCATAAAAAAGTTAACTATAAATGCTAAGTATGCTAACAAAATGTACAAGTAAAATAAAAATAACTTCCTTATACTAACTTCAGACGCAAAAATGCTACGAACTGTTTTGTTCACATTTAACATTTATTTAATTAATAATTTACTATATAATAATATTGAAACTGACAGCAAACTACACATTGGGTTTAACATCGATTCGCTTCAACATTTACTCGAGAATATCTTTCGAAATGGACCTAAGAGGGATTTATGCTTGAAACGCTAACATCAATAATTTCAATATAACACGAACATAGAAGATTGCACGTACATAAATATTATGCATAAAAGATAAAATTGTCATGATGTAGAACAGCGATCGTTATAATATTATTATGAAACGTTCGTAAAATTCAAAAAATGTATGGCAAACCTACAAACAATTCAATCGTTCCGATAACATTCTGAGCATCCCGGGTCGTAACACGCGTAAGTCGAGTCGCCTTGAGGTCAGCCGTAAAGCCAATATTATATCCAGGAGGAGCGGTTGATGGCGTCGTAGGGCTGGCGCACGCCGAGCGGCGGCGGGTAGGCGGGCGGGTACAGGCCCATGGTCTGCCGCTGCAGCTCCGCCTGGTAGCGCTGGATGTACTGCTGGTAGAGCGGCGAGCCCGCGTCGCCCACGAGCCCGTAGCCGGCGCGCACCGGCGAGTGCGCCAT
>CAJQZN010040243.1:23207-45013 GCA_907164685.1 Colias eurytheme
CAGCTGGCTCGTGCTGTTCCGGAAGTCGTCGATCGAGAACCCTGCGTTCTCCCCGTACATGCCACTCAGGGCCATGTTCGTCGACGCTCCGAAGTTGAACGCGGTCGTCGGCATTATGCTCGTCTTGACCGATGTCAACGCGTCGTTCCCGCAAGATGTTGGATGTTGGTAAGTTTGCGCGGTGGGAACAGTCGGCTTCGGGTCTGCGGTCCTCTTTCTTTTCGGCTTCGCTTTAGGATCGATTTGAGCGTTCGCCGGTGTTGTCGTATTTTTATATACGATATTATTATCCTTGCTTATAGACACGGCGGGTTGCGAATAAATGTTGCTATGAGAGACGGTCGTGTTGACGTCAGAAACTAGACCTTTATTGAACATGTGTGCCATTTGAAATGTTTTGTCGTGGTACAACGACGAAGTAGTGGTGGCGAAGCTGGATAAATAGCGCTCGTCGTTAGAATATCTCTCCAACATTTGAGGAATGTTGGGCAAATTTCGGAGTGAATCAATTGGAAGGGTAGAATGAGTACTGTAAGGGGTTTTGTAAGGGATAGAGGAGACGAGAGGATGGTTTTGAGCCAGTTTTTCTGCTTTCTGGGCCTTAGCCATTGCGTCAATATTTTTAGCAATAGCGTCATCAGCACTCGATGTCACAATAGCATTCTCAGGTTTGTGCATTCCCCGAGGGTTGGGAATCCTTAGTTCAGAAGGTATATTCTGCGACAATTCCGGCGTCCGTTGGTTGGTTAGTCGTGGCATATTTGCATAGTTATTGTACTGCTGATGTTGCATATTTTTATAATTTAAGGCTGCTGTTGTGTCAGCCTTGTTCTTTTCTTCATTATTTACTGCATAGGCAGAAGAATAGTCCGATGGTAGGATATCTTGTTTTCGCATTTGGTTGGTGTTCTTCCAGTTTCCATAGTCCAAGGCAGTAGACGATGCTATGTTGTTGGCATATAACTTTTTATTGGCCAATTCAATATCGTTGAGTGAAAAATTGCTTATCGCTTGACCAGTTGAGTGGTCATATTGATTTTGATGAGCGTGGGCTATATTTTGATTAATGCTCATGTCAGTGTGTTGCCGCTCATGCGAATGCGCTGGAGTCATGTTGCAACCAGTTATATTGGGTTTAGAAAGCGGCCTCGGTAACTGTTGGCTGTTCATTCCGAGATTAATAGCAATCGCTTCTATCTCATAACCCTTATGTGCTTGAGTGGATGCTTTCTCTCGTGCCAGATATTCCACTTCACGATTGTCGGTGCTATTCCTTCTATCTTCTGTATTGAAGTATCCCATATTAACCATGTCCACGCCGTCCTTCTTTGTCATTCCGAGTGGTTTAGTTAAGTCCACATTGTTCATGTCACGTTTATTTGCATGCGCCGGCTCATTATTTTCATAAGCGGACTTCCGAATGTCATACTGTTGCCTGTCTGTATATTCAGGCGGGCGCATGTCCCTGGCGTTGTTCAATTTTGCCATTTGAGATCTTTCGCTCAAAGCGAGAGCTATATCGTCCACTGACGGGGCATTCATCACCATATTGTTGACTTGTGTTATCTTAGCATAGTCATTCTTCGGTGGTTCTGGTTCTTTATGCTGAACAACTTTATCCGGCTGAATTTGCTCGGGTTCGTTGTAAGTACGCTTTTTCACTGGGAACAACGAAGATTTCGGTTCAAGCATCAGTGGAGCATTGTGATTAACATGGGAATTAGAATTAGCCGTCGGCTGTGGTGATATTTGGGGTTGTGAGTAATTTGTCTGCACCGGTGAATACTGTGCTGAAGATGGAGAGTATGGGCTATTGAAATGACTGGGATACATTTCAGGCGCTGCTGAGTTGTAATCGTCATTGGCTCTAGTCGATTTATTGATAGCTGTAGCTTTAGCTGAATCATAGTAAGGGGGCGCGTTTTGAGTGTACGTCGGTATCGGGGATTTGTTATGGTCAATGAAATAGTTTGGAGTCGCGGAACCGGGTGCGCTAGATGATGACGCATACACGTGTTGAGGATACGGAGAGTATGGAGACTGTGGACCCTCGCGAGGACTGCAACTCTTATCTGGGCTACTCTTAAGCGATGTCGTATCTTGGTAGAAGCCAGCTCGGACTGTGCCGTTAATTATGGGGTATGTGATCTTTTGGAAATCGTCATTTCGCGGAGAAGCCGGAGATCTCAATAGCGGAGATGTGTGTGACATTTGATGTCGCGGTGAATCTAAATCTTGACTGAACGATGATCGTTCAGAAATAGAACTGCCTGTGCTCGTCCTTCTTTGACGAGGTGTCGCCGACATGCTCGGGTGTGGGCTGTCTCCTCCATCAGGGTTTGGTGAGTTCGGATCGTTAGGAGAGTCAAATTTAACTGCGCCCACCCGAGGACTAGTTTTAACTTCATTATTTTCAACTGGTTTCTCTTCATTTTCAGTTTCTTCAGCCTTTTTCTTGGTAGCAGCAACGGGCGCGGGTGTTTTAGGCGCTCCAAACGCTTTGAACCAGGCGCTAAGATTCGGTGTGGCTTTTTCCTGGCTAGGCTTCATCATAAATGGTGGCTCAGTTTCAACTTCTGCATCTTTTTTGTTACACATAGCAGGTATTTTTTCTGGTTCTTTTTCAATAATAATCTCAGGTATGATTACGTCTCCTTCTGTTTCAGTAGCTTTAGAAGCAGTTGTCTGTTCTTTGTCGTTTTCATCTTTACCAAAGTTATGATCATCACCGAGCGTAAAATCAACAGTCGGTAATACAGATCCCAGACTCAGTTTAGGACTCGGTTCTTCGTCCTTCGAATCTCGAGCTTTATTGGCTTGACCTGATTGATCAGTGTCGTCAGATTTATCAGCGGTTTTATTAACAAGATTTGTCAATAAATTGCCCTTGCTCTTTCCGGGTTGAAGTCTATCAATAGTTCTTTGTATTTCGCGACGTTTAATCAGTTTCGGTTCGCGCGAAGAGGGGCGTTTCCTTGAAGCTTCTTTTCTGCTGGCGAGTGGTCTTTCTCCTTGCGATAGTTCGTCGTCTTGGCGACTGCTGCTATCTTGTTCTTCAGTCGAGACTGTAGGAGCAGGGCTGTCGCAAGGCGAGCTCACAGTGGATCCCTTTGGAGCTTCATCGAGCCATTTACTGATATCTTTCACAGCTTCTTCTAACGCCTCAGATGCGGATTCGTTCTTGGCTGAACTCTTTTTAACCTGCTTTTTATTTGTGCACTTTCCTTTAACGGTTTCAAGGGGCTCATCATCAGAGCAGTCGTCGTCACTATCCTCCTCTTTATAATCTTTTTTCTTTTCCACCCGCCTAGTACTCCGCGGAGTGAACAGACTAGCAAATAGTGATGTATCTTTGTATTTCTCATTTTTAGCCTTCAATTTTTCAATTGTTTCACGTAGCTTTTGATTCTTTTCCTTTTCCGGAATATTCAGATTTTGCTTGTGCTTGTCACTCTTTTGCTTATAATCAAATAGCGATTCCCATACATCTTTGGCTGCATGTCGCCGCCTTTCCTTGATTTTATCATATTTGTCTTTGAGAAATTCACATTCAGCATGATGTTTTGATGTTGCGGGTTGATCGTAGTCAACTTTGTCAAATTCGGCTTTGCAGGTGTCTGGTTTGTCGAGTTCTGTAGGGGAAGGGGAGGGAGTGTGTATGGAGGGCAGAGGACTGGCGCTGCGACTTCTATTCGAGCTAGACACCGACTCTTGAGAGTCACTACGCTTTAAAATCTCTGGTGGCTCTGGTTCTGGATCTTGATGCTTACTCTTCTTCTTCTTTTGCCTCGACTTTTTGCCTTCCTTGTCTTTATTCTTGCCGTGCTTTTTGCCATGTTTACTCTTGGATCCATGTTCTTTATTCTTCTTGTGATTTTTGGAATGTTTTCCATGCCGGTGATGGTGGCCCTTGCGTTTTTTCTTCCCCTTATCCTTGTGAGATTCTTTAGATTTTTTCGCGTCAGCTTCGTCTTCATCTTCGTCACCTTTTTCATCTTTTTTCTTGTCGGCTTTATCTTGAGCTTCGTCATTATCATTGTCACTCGCAGGATTTTCTGGCTCGTCATCATCAGATTTCTCCTTCTTGATTGAAGAGGTGCTTGATTTTGGTTCTGTAAAATAATGAAAAAAAAAACATATGTTAAATAATTAAAAAAAAAATACCTATTCATGTCACTAGTAACTTGGGTTCTTCATAATAATATCTGCACATTGGCGTAATTAGGAGAATATCTTTCTGATAATAATTTCTCTTGCTTAAAAGATAATTGAGTTATGTATGAACAGTTGCTAATCCTACTACTATTATAAAAGCGAAAGTTTGTATGGATGTATGGATGTTTGTTACTCTTTCACGTAAAAACTACAGAACCGATTACAATGAAATTTAGCACACATATAGAGGGTAACTTGGATTAACACATAGGATAGGTTTTATCCCGGAAATCCCACGGGAACGGGAACTATGCGGGGTTTCCTTTGAAAACGCGGGCGAAGCCGCGGGCGGAAATCTAGTAACATATAAGTAATTATAGTCACCTACATTCCCATTCCACCTTTACCATTTACATCAAATTAAAAAATCCTTAAAGTATTTTTTTCGCACCACCATCTTCATCATTATCTCTGACTTTATGAACAAAACTAGCTTCCGCCCACGACTTTGTACGTGCATCCCCGTTTTTCCCCGTTCCCGCATGAATTTCGGGAAATCCTTTCTTAGCGGATGCCTACGTCCTAACATCTACCTGCATGCCAAATTTCAGCCCGATACGTCCAGTGGTATGGGCTGTGCGTTGATATCTATCATTTAGCTATCTAGCTATATCAGTCAGCTTTGAGTTTTATTTAAATAGATGTACACCTACCCGCATCTTCGGAACGTGACTTTCGTTTTTTTCTCTTCCCGGGCGCGTGTCTGGCCGGCGAGTCGCTGGCCTTGCGTTTATGGCGCCTGGTTGGAGTCGGGAGCTGGTACTCTACTGCTATTTCTTCATCAGATGAGGACACACGGTATAGATACTTCTCGGTAAGGCGGTCGAACGCCGCTTGCAGGTTGTCCACCATTGCTGTGTATTCTGTGAGGAAAATTCGATTTTTAGAGTATATGATAGGTATCAACATATGTTGAAGGAAGGGTATTTAGGTACAATAATTTATACATGGCTAATTTTAATGTATTAATTTGTATATTAACACCTTTGTATGACCATATACGAGCAAATAAACAGATTTGATTTGATTTGTAAATGTTATGACGATTCAAAAGTGCTTTTATAAGAAGTCTAATTGAATAAATAAATGTTTGAGTTTCAGTTTAATATGTCAAATAAGGTCAGACACCGATCATTTTTTATCCATTACAATAAATTAAAATATTACAATAAAGATGTTTGTATTTTTTAATTACAACATTCCAAACCTACATAAATAAAATATACACATCTTACCAGGGGCGTAGCTGCAGCCGTATCTGCCGTATCAATTATACGGGTTCCCCGCGCCAAGGGGGCCCCCAACGTGCGCTTTTGTTAGAAATCTTTACCCTTCCTAAGGGTCCCTAAACAAATTTTTATACGGGGCCCCGCCAAGGCACGCTACGCTTCTGCATCTTACCATTATCATGTCCATTGTACAATCTGCAGTTATTGACGATCAGTTTGAAGTCTGCTTTGAACGACGAGAAGTCCGGGTAGAAGCCGCTGTCCAGCCTTTCCTCCATCTTGTGGAGGTCCATGGGTCTGCGGATCACCGTGTAATAGTTCGGAGCGTACTCCTCCTCGACCGGGTCCAGGAACGGCCAAGCGTCCTCGTGGTTCGTCAGCTGTTCTAGCACTTTGTACATGTCGATCTGGATGTCTTCGTCCGTCTGGCTGAATCTGTAATCCAATAAAATTTATTTTATTTTATTTATTTATTTATTTACTCTTTATTGTACAACAGTCTTATAAAATAAAAGTACAACAAAACCATTCAAAATGTACAAATGGCGGCCTTATGGCTCTAAGCCATCGGCATAAGCCATTTTAACGCGATAACGTTTTTAAAATCGTTTTAGTCGGGTGACATGTTCAGAAACTTGTGTCACACCAAAACCTCACGAGCGCGATCGCAGGTATAACGAGAGAGAGACGGACCGATCTCCCGTCTCATCTCGAGCGCTGCCACCAATAAGACGTTATCACGTAAACATCTCGATCGTATACCGACTTTACAGGCAACCAATTTTTTTGATATAGAATGATTATTGTGGTTTTAGTAAGCAACAGGAATTGTGACAATTTAGATTATACATCAGTACAAGATCTACCTGTTTGTATCTATTAAATTTTCACTTTTTGTGAAACAGGAAACATTCTAATTAACAAAAAAAATCTGCCATAACCACATGAAATCTGCCAGCTATGTATACGAGAATTTCATGTTGTGTTTGATTCAACCGATTAAAAAAAGGAGAAGGTTCTAATTTGACTGTCTTCCGTCTTTTTTATGTTTGATAGTTTTTTTTACTAATCTTAATATATATAAAACTCGTGTCACAATGTTTGTCCTCAATCGACGCCTACACCACTAAACCGATTATAATAAAATTCATCAGTGCAGTTCGATCCAACTTGAGAGATAGGATAGTTTAAACATGTAGCGGGCGAAGCCGGGGCGGACCGCTAGTACAACACTAAAACATTAATTTCTACCACAATATTCAAAAACAGTGTCACACTCACATCTGCGACGTCTTCACCTTGCGCCTAGTGCTGTTGACCGGCTCGTCGTTGTCCGGTATCACGATCTGGCCCGTGGCCGACGCGAGCGAGTTGTTCGTCTTGCGCCCGGTGCGTATCGGCTGCTCCGGCGGCGGTTCGCCCTGTGACAACGTTATGAGGTAATAAGTCAGGCCTTATAAAACAATCAGAAAGCGTACGAAAGTAGAAGATGTGATCTGTAAAACACGGAAGCTTAAACGGGGATTGGACTGGCCATATATTAAGAGGATGTGAAAAATGGAATAGAACATTGATTTTCTGGTATCCCAAAAATGGAAAAAGGAAACGGGGGAGACAGATTAGAAGGTGGGAAGACGAAATCGTAGCAACAGCGGGAAAAACATGGACGAGGACAGCACTGAACAGAAAAGAGTGGAAGGGAATGGAGGAGGCCTTTGCCAAATTAGGGCAAACAGACCAATCTGCCGATGTCGACTCATCAGAGTCTTAATTAAGTTTTTAAATGCACATATTGTTTACTATTGTTGTGTTTGATTAAGGCTAATAAATAAATAAATAAATAAGTCAGGCCCCGGAACCATAGACACAATAGAAAATCTATTGTGTCGTGGACCGATCGGGCCACTTGGGGCTCAATGGGTTAAAACCTTCATAAGCAACATCCTATCCTACTTAATATTATAAATGCGAAAGTTTGTGAGGATGTATGTGTATGTTTGTTACCCTTTCACGCAAATACTACTGAACCGATATCAATAAAATATAGCACATGTAGTTATAGAGGGTAACTTGAATTAACACATAGGATAGGTTTTATCCCGGAAATCCCACAGGAACGGGATCTATGCGGGTTTTTCTTTAGAACGCGGGCGAAGCCGCGGGCGGAAAGCTGGATGGATGTTTGTTACTCTTCCATGCACACACTACTGAACCGATTACAATTAAATTTGGTATGAAGGTAGCTGAAGACCCAGAATAAGAAGAAGAAATCCCACAGGAACGCGAACTATGCGGGTTTTTCTTTGAAAACGCGGTCGGAAATCTAGTTTTTTTATATAATAGAGCAGGCCGTATAGCTTATGGATCTAAAATAAAACAATATTATGGCACATAAAAAATCTACAAAAGGAAAAGCCAAACCTTCTGAAGAAATATAAATAATAGAGAACTGTGAAAATGGCACAAATATAATAGTAGAAACTAAAGCCCTAGTTAGTTTCAAACTGAGTTACAGTATTTGTAAAATAAATGTTATACCATCTATAGAATTTCATTTTAATTGGTTGAAGTTCGCGGAAATCTTATTAAAATAGACAGAGTTTATTGGAAATGCATTAAATATAATTAACTAGCGGTCCGCCCCGGCTTCGCCCGTGGTACATGTTTACGTTTTCTCTACATAAGAACCATCCTCGTACTTCCAGGATTTAAATAAAAAAAGAATTATAGAAATCGGTTCAGCCGTTCTCGAGTTATGCGCTTACCAACACATTTTGCGATTCATTTTTATATATAAGATTAGCGTAAAAATAAAGTTCTAAATGAGTTTGTAGAAAACCAGGTTCTGTCTTATTATTTTATGAAATAAAAAAATTATCTTAGTTTTCCAAAAACGACGTTAAAGTTCTCAATTAATAGCGTATCTTTTTTAACCACGTTTATATTGTCTTCACCTGTATGTTCGTATGTAACCGGATTCTTTAGACTCGATTTTTACCTACTTTGTTTTGATAGATTTAATTCAAACTTTATACAGTTATCAAAGAACAGTGGCAATACAACAGTCCATACTAATATTTTAAATGCGAAAGTAACTCTGTCTGTCTGTCTGTCTGTTACTCAATCACGCCTTAACTACTGAAACAATTTGCATGAAATTTGCTATAGAGATATTTTGATACCCGAGAAAGGACATAGGCTACTTTTTACCCCGGGAAATAGGATAGGTTTTATCCAGGAAATCCCACGGGAACGGGAACTATGCGGGTTTTTCTTTGACTGCGCGGGCGAAGCTGCGGGTGGAAAGCTAGTTTAATATATTTACTTCTGTAATGTCGCATTTTAGTTTTAAGATTTTTTTTTCTCTATTTTTACATTTCTTTATTTGTTTAGTTTAAAGTCCTTGATTTTGTTTTCTTATTCAATAGTGTGGTATAAGAATAAACACTTTCTTTCTTTCTCGTTTTCTTATTATCCTGGATAAAAAAAAAACGACGTGTGGCACTCTGGGACTGCCGCGGTAAAGATATTGCATGCTATGCCTTCAAGCCACACCTCCACCAGTCGGAGTGGGGAGCGTGAGGATTTTTCGTTACGGAATTTCTGGATTCGGTCCCCGCGCTCAAGGCCCGCGATAGAAGCTATGCAATAGCTTAATAAAATAGTAAATTTTTTTGGTTGATAATATATTAAGTCTTGAAAGGTTGTTTATTAACTTACTTTATGCGTAGCGGATGAGTTTTTTGACTTCTTTCCCTTGCTCTTGGTCTTCGACTTGCTGCTGCTCTTCTGCGGCATCTCCTCTGGCCCCGAGCTGTCGGAGCTGTCTGATGACGACGATATCGACTTGGATCTGGATGTGCAAATACAATGTTACTTTGAATTATGTCCCTATGTATGCTTAAATCTTTAAAACTCCGCAACGGATTTTGCTGCGGTTTTTTTTAACAGATAGAGTGATTCAAGAGGAAGGTTTTAGTATATAATTTATTAGGTTTTAGACAAAGCGGGCGAAGCCGCGGGCGGTAAGCTAGTATATATTACATAATCGTAAGTATTCATTGCTTGCAATTTGTTCGGTTGATCCCTATCCAAGATAAAACATGCAGATTTTCCATTTTAATTTATTATTTTATGGTACATACTTGGATATAATAATCATTCATTTTTTATTTGCAATTGAACATGATATTAACTTACTTATAACTATATAAGATACATTTTGAACAATAATAAACATTCTCATATATTTGTAAAACTTTCGTATTTGTTTACTGAATTAACTCTCATTCTCTAATCTCTACATAAAATTTAATTTAAATTCAATATTTTTAATTTTATAATACCGAAAACATGGATTGTAAATGTTATGTTTTAAGAAATTAACACAATCGTTCGTAATTTTACACTACGGTTATAATAAATATTTGAGAAAATCTATGAAATTATAATGCCTATACTATACATTTATTTAAAAAAATACCGGTCACCTATGATATGGCTGCACTCCACAAATAAAATTGGAAACAAACTAAAAAAAATTACCGCGAGACAACATTGACGATCGATTCAAACTGAATCTAAACAAAAACAAAAATATTTAATTTTTATTATAAGAAAATTAATGTTTTATTATTATTTGTTATTTCCACGACAATACGAGAAAAACCAAATTCACGATCCAAAAATAATAAACAATAACGATTCGACGACGCGGTTGGCGCAGTGGTAAAGCAACTGCCTACTGAGCCGACGGTCCCGGGTTCGATCCCCGGTCAGGGCAAATATTTGTGTGATGAACTCAATTATTTGTTCTTGGGTCTGGGTGTTTTTATCTATATATGTATTTATTAAATATTATATTTATCGTCACCTAGTACCCACAACACAAGCCTTAATTGAGCTTACTGTGGGACTAGGTCGATTTGTGTAATAATGTCGTATAATATTTATTTATTTATTTATTTAATAACATCGTTGTATCATAGTAATTTAATTTTCACCGCTCATTTCAAAATAATCCCCGAGACAAATTACCGCCACCGTAACCGAAGCTTAAAAACACAAACAAAAACAAAAACTTTTCAATTGAAAACATCACGTTTCAACAGTGAACACTACACTGACCTCAGCAGATTCCTTCGCTTGGCGCGGTTGCGGCGCGCGAGGTCCTGGCTCTCCTTGCTGTCGGAGTCCTTCGACGTGTCCACATCGGTGGTGGCCTTGCTGCTCTCCTCCTCCTCCTTCTGCCGGATCTTCTGCAGCACGCGGCTAGACGTGCGCCGCGGGGCAAGTTCGAGCAACCTTCGAGGCAAACGCAACCTATTAACCATAATTACAAACCGCTCGATACACAGTACCAAAAGGGACACGGTTAATTACAAAAAAAAAAAAAACAATATTTCGCAAGCATCGCGCGCACTCCGCGTGGAAGCCATTGCCATGGCGTTGTGACGGGGTGCGGAGTGGCGCGTAGCGAACTTTTATTCGCAACACATGTAAGTGTTCAAAGCCAAGCGTATTGTAAAAGCGCGATGGGATGAGACAATGTGCTTCACGCACTTTGCCACATTATAATGTGTGATGATGAGAATGCATCTGGTTCGAATTAAAAAAAAATTATAAATATGATCATTACAACTACATATTATATTCTATACGAACTATTTTTTAAGTATTGAAAAGCAAGTGTCTAAAATTGAATAGGCATACTAGAGGATATTTTTTGGTTTATTTTTTTGTAGATAAAATAAAAACTTATGAAGTGGTATTTGATTTACTCAAAATTAACCTACACAAGTTCAAGAGGAATCTCAAGGACAAGTGTTATCAAATGCTTCCGTTTTGGCATTGTGAAAACTTCAGAGTATTTAGAGAAATTCAAAACTTATTGCAAGTTATTCTTAAGCCCTTGGTAAGGTGACTTGTCCCTTGCAGCCTATCGTTGAAAGTGAAGCTTTGAAGTATCGACTGCAACGAAGGGAGCTAGCTAATAGCCTAACCATTTAGCTGACTTCATAAACAGCACCCATAATTAATGTGATCGAAGAAAAACCCTACACGAGAACTTTGAAACCATATACCTATTAAATTTTAACCATTCTTAACACGCTACCACGTGTTCAAGTTTAGGTAGGTACATAGAAGGTCTTCATTATTATGAGAAAAAGCTCAACACGTGCCTTACATTATTATCGAATTTTCTTGACTACCTACGCTCCTACTCAAGAGCACCGAGAGTGGGCCGTATGGTTTTCTTAATCCTTTCATACATTATTTTTAACACACGTAGGTGTATCAACACACGTAGGTGTAAAGTACATGCATTAAATCGATAATGTTTTTATATAGGCATTTTTTTATACATTTAGGGTTATTTGTTTAAAAGAAAGACATTTTTATGTGAACTCTATAAAATATCAAACATTGAGATAACTCCTAAATATAAACTGTTTGAAATTTGAAATCTATTTTCCGGGAAAAATTGAAAATATAATTTCATCCGACTCAGAATTTCATTATAGTACTTTCAATAATGTAACACAAAAAATGTAGCTTTGCTGCGCTTTTTGTGCTTTTTGGTCACGTCAAAGGACCGTAGTTTGAAAACTAAAGGGACGCAAAGGCGGTTGAGTCGTTTTTCAAGTACTCGAAGGATGTAAAAAGAGCTTTCAACAGGTACCTTCGCAGGCATCTGTACGTAATTGCGCTCTGTCTCCGGGGGCCATAGTACGCTGGTCGCAAACTCTAATTAAAATTAAAACCCCTGGAGCAGAAACAAGCGTCAAAGCGTTTGCGAGAATCGAGAAAATAATATTTCATTCGCGAGCATCCCTCTGTAGTTCCCATAACTTAGCTGAGAGTAAATATTGCGTCGCAAGCGGACTTCGGTCCTAGAGTTTAGGCTGTGTTCCTAATCAATAAAGACAAGGGCATCTCGCATAATATATTGTGAACGCACAGCAGAGCGCTGTTATCAATTACGCAGGTCATCGGAAACGTAGATACAGATATGTTGTATCGTGTATTGTAAATTAATTGCCAATGCAACGTGATAACGTTCATTAATAACACCCTGATACGAATATCCCATAAAGAGGCGGCATCATTGATTTTAACCAAATTAATTGATTCATTTAATTTGACAAAGTTCCACTAAATATCATATTAGCAAAAATGAAACACTTATATTGTTGTAATATTTAAAAAATCCGTGATATAAAAAGTAGCAAATTATAAATAGTTAACAGATATAAATTAGAAAATCATATCAGGAGAAGCAATAATATTATTTCCATAACGAACAATGACATGAAAACTAATTGCGGATCAGGCGAATTGAGCTTTCGCTGAAATTTATTGGCGCTTAACTTTTGTATTTTAAATACTAGAAAATATTATTATAATTGCAATTAGTTTATAGAAAACAGGATGAATAAAAATATGACGTTTATTTCGCTATCGATTTTGTTTTAATATGAAAGAGAACTGGAAAAGCTCTTATGATCAGAGTCCGTCAACAAAATTACGTCCAGTGGATCGAAAAGGGCCACAATAAAGATCATTTTGATACAAAATGCTTTCACAATGCTCCCACGTGGCACGTGGACGATGGAATACATGCCGTATGGTTTCCTTTACAAGTCCAAATGTGATGCGCAATAACATTTCTAATAGAAAACTCGCGCATTTTGTGGAAAAATCTCATTTACTTGTCCGAGTTTGAATAATATTATAATGCGCTTTTATGTTATTTTATGTTTTTTTTTGTCCTAGAGATCAATATTGATAAATATTCAATTAGAATTATAAAAGAGTTCTTCGCGGAATCACACAGCATTGTATTTTATTATCAACAAATTTATTGCTCTATTGTCGGAATTCTCATTTGCCTTAATCGGAATTTCCAAATCTTTCGCAATTTCGAAAAATTCATTTTGCTGCTTGCTGCAATGCTTTCATATAGCTATTAAAAGTGCGTCATACTTTATAACATTCGCTCAAAATAAAAAAAATTCGCTTTGCATATAATGTAAGTCACAAACATAGTAAATGGTTGGCAAGCAGTATCAATACTTGATGGAAACAAACAGCTAACAGCCAGGTGCAGGGTGCATCGGTAATCGCCTGCATTACTTACGTCATCGATTTTCAATTATTTTAAATATTTTATTGTCTCAAACAAGTTAGTAAGTTAAAATCGATGGAAGTACGAAAATAGATGCAATCGTTAGTAATATCCTACTTACTAAACATTGCCTTTGCCATGGGGTGGAAGTAGGGTGGTTATGACAATGTAATGATCAAAAGTTATAGAAATATAAAGTGAAACATTCTAGCTGCAGATAAAATATAAGTTACTGAAAAATTATTAAAATCTCCTAAATTTTAAACATCATAATAAGCTTGTAGTTTGGCTCCAATAAATAATGTTCTGATTTATTTCACACACATACAAAATTTTACAATTTATGTGAAATATATGTAACTATATCTTATTAGGTACAACAAATAGTTCTGACGCATTTAGTCCATGAAAGAGACAAGTAAGGTATATTTATAGGACACATGAACCTAAAGAGGTGCTATTGTAATATGAAGGAACATTGAAAAATAACAAAGAATGCTTTGCACAAGAATAGTGATAACAAAAGAAAATGCAAACTTGTGTTATCCGATTACATCCTTTCAATGAGTTACATCTTAACAAAACATTTCTTCTCCTATTTAGACTTTCAATCTGATATTCTAAGAACAGAAAATTGGACAAGATTATTCAATCTTGTTCAATTCTCTAATACCTAGAATCAAGTTGCATGTTCTCATATTAAAATTATTTTTATACTAAATTCAATGAAACCAGAAAATTTCCTCAGATTATTTTTGCTACTTTATCAAATTTAAAAATAGATTTAAGTCTTCAGTCCCTGACATTAAATAAAAAAAATTTAAATATCACATTTGGTCAATGTTGATTATGGCCTGTACCTTCAAAGGAGGCCTCCAAAGTGAAGTTGGAACATAATGGGCTCATGATGATGATGATGATCAAAGAGCGCAATTCAATGTGTTATGTACATTTTATACATATTTAACTTACCTTTTCCGCTGTAGACGTTCCTTCTCTTGAAATAGTCTTGGTATTTCTGGCATAAAATTCTGTGAGAGCGATCGGAACAGTTCCTTCTCAACCTTGCTGGTGGCCTTGCTGAACTTCTGTGTCAGGTGGGTCCAATCCTCTTCCGTAAAGCACACGACCTGCCACACCCTCTCTGTTTCATCATCGTTCCACTCTTCCCCATGTAGCCAGCCGCGCTTCTTATCCTTGCTCTTCTTTTTCTTTTTCCCTTTCGGCTTCTTCACTATATCCTCTCTGTACAATCTTGTGCCATAGAAATACCAGTACGCTGAGTCATTGTCATCCCATCTAAAGAAGCAAAATCCCACCTGAAGTATTTGTTTCTCATACACATTGCAACATTTGTACTCAATATGTTAATTACTCACCCGAGTGGTTCCACCCTCAGGCTCTCGGCTTCCAGGTTCTTAAACAAATCGAAAACATCCTCAGCGTCTAATCGGAAATCACATAGTGCATACAGGATCTCAACTTTTCTGCGCAGCGGCAGAAACTGAAAGTCAATGTCAGTATTGAAGGGGTTGTATCGTCCTGATTCTTGACATTTTTGCCGGAATAGACGTCTCAAATACATCTGAAAAAAAAGCTTCAGTTAGTCCTATATCTAGTGCGTAGTACACGAAATAACATATGTTTACAGTATTGGGTATATTACCTGATAATTAAACGCTGAGATGTCATTGTTGCCCAAACACCCATTTAGGAGTCGAACAATTAACTCTGTCAGCAAAGAACTACCAGAGTCCTCGGTTCCGTCTGTTAGAAGAGCTTCCTCGAGCTCCTACAATATGTTCATGTTTTTTGTTTATAATTATCAATAAATAAGGTCTATAAAGCGTAACAACGTAAATATATGAGAGTTAATGATTTTACTCACTTCAATGTCAAAATCCAGAAGATTGAAAGCAGTCCGAAATAATGAGCAAAAATACGCAATACTTGGTACTTCCCACCATGATTGTATGTCAAGGAACCGTGAGAAATTCATTCAGGGATGTTGTGTAGAGAAAAACACAAACTGATCCTCTTTTTTTCACAGAATCCTATCTAGAACTCGATAAAAGATGGTAACATAACCTTAAATCACTATTCCTTCACTGTACGATGAAGGAATCTATGCGAAACGCGCTTCCATATTATCGGGGTTGCTTCAGAATGATGTAATTAAGTTTTGTAAAATTTATTTTTTATTCTCAAACACAGACACGAATATGCGTTGTGTATTGGAGAACACAAACGCCATAACAGTTTACAAGTTATTCAAGTACAATACTAGCACGAGATGATAAATCATCTTCTTGTCCTAGATCTGATCGCAATTTAATTTATAAAATCTTTATATATTTTTTACAATGGTATAGTTGTCTTATTATCTTAAATTTTATCCATAATATTACTTTTGAATAAAATAAAGCACTCAACGATTTCAGTGCTAACGGAAGTTATTATAGATAAGTATATCTTGTTTTGTTTTATTTTTGCTCTGCCTCTATAGTCTCTCATTTCATTGATCACAAATTCGTTCAATACAACATAGACAATTTTAGTATTACCAACACAAAATTTGTTATATATATTAGAGTTTAGGCCGTGTTTCCATCTGCAAGTAAACTTCAGTCTGTCTGACAGCAACAAATTATTACTATTCTTTAATTACGACAAAATATGGTTTTTGAAGTGAAACTTCTTTATCGGGGTTGGAAAAAATTAAGTGTAACATTTTTTCGTGACGCGTGACACTTTTCCGTTACGCGCCATCTTTTTCTTATCCCTACCACGCGTGATTCGACGTATTTCTGTAAAGTTGCATAAAATAAATTATTTTTTGAAAAATATGTTTCACTTCTTACACACACTAGTACACGTACACATTTTTTTTTTCTCTTAAAAATTATAGAACTAACATTATATATTATTAGACGACTTAAACAAAAATAATGTTCTTCCTATTCACCATTCACGGGTAGTATGTACTCATCTTTGAAAGCCAGCCCTGGGTAGATCATATAATATGACCTATGTTACCGAGAAGTTTACAACAGGCTAGGAATATTGTAGTTAAATCCATTTACAAAATTGTCAAAAAGTCCTAGCTATTCGCTGTTGAGCTTTGAAGAGTAGGTACCATTTTGCACCACCTGACCGACCTGACCGCATCAAAAGTTAAGATAGAGCCATTGTAATTTGTGACCTATCTTACATAATTTATAGTTTTGAAGCGGAAACGGGGAAGTCAGTCAAAACTGCTATCGATTAAGTTATTTAGCCTCGATTTATGATTCGAACATCCTGATTTGATGATAGTCGGACCACCTGCTACAGTATGATAGCTTTTGGAACAAATCGGACCACAATTATTGCCGAAAGTATCGATGAAAATAAAAAATGTCTGATGTGCATAAAATATTGTTTTTATTAGTCGGTTAAAGTATTATAAATGTATTTTATGGAGAATATTTATAAAATTGACTTTTTATAAATCAGCTAAACTTGCACTTTGAGTATAAACCCACCCATGGGTCTGTACTGAAAGATCTTGCGTTACATTTTTTATTCGTGCTAAATATTACTTATAAAAAATATTTTTAAATAGTTTATGATAATACCTATATTTATGAAATTAAATTACACCAATATTAAGTATAAAAAGAAAAGATTTTTTACTGCATTGAATAAGGGCTTCTTAGGCCGTGTTTCCACCTGCAAGTAAACTCGCGGAAGTCTTGCATGAGTTACTTGCAATATCGTTTACATGTCCAGCAATTTATTGCTGCAATAACTGTCATGCGAGAAGCTCGCGGATCATACTATCGCAACTTATCGCGGAGGTGTTTACACACCAGATCTTGCGAGTGTCGGGATAGGAATTAGTGTCACAATTTTTCTATTCTATTTTGTGAATTAATGTCGTCATCTTGACGCACGTGTAGCAGCATTAACAATTTTATTTTCAAAAAAGAAAAAAAGATCAATAATTTGGGTTCGAGACTGGATTTCTAGGAGACATGAAGCTGGTACTTACCATAATTTACTGCGCGAAATACAACTGGAAGATGGTCAATAAAAACAAATTTATATAAATATATAAAAAAAAATATCAACTTGTAATAAATAAAATTGTAATATTGCTGTACTATAATTTATAATGTGTACTTTATAAATGTAAAATTATGAACTATTGTGAATAATATATTCTTTAAATAAAAAATGTTGTGTGGTTTTATGAAACCACGGTAAAAGTGAAACTGTTCGAACGGTTCCGAACACTGCTTTGTGTAGCGCATGTCGCGTGACGGTCGTCTGCCGAGTAGGTATACCTACTCGGCAGCCGCGATACACGCGACATGCGGTACACAGACCAAAAAGTTTGAGACGATGTAATAAAAGTTTCACTTTAAAAACTTACGTAAATTAGTTAAATTATATAAAATTAAATAAGCATAATATAATTAATATTTGTATGCCAATTTGTTGGCGAATTGTGCGGACATGAAATTTATTATAAAAACTTTCTAACCACAATTCAACAAATAAATTTTCATTTCATTTTCAAAAAATAATCACTTTATTCCATCTCTAAGATCTCATAAAATTCTATTTACTTTATAGTTTCTCCACAAGAGCATTCACGACTCATTATTTTCAAATAAACAAAAATAAAAGCCGTGCGGGCGATACTTGCAGCTTGCTGCGAGATATACGGAACTAGAGCGAGAAGCAGCGAGATCTGTCGCGAGTAGACCAAAGACTACTATGTATATAGAGTAGACGCAGTCATGTTTACACACGCTTTCGCAACTTCTCGCAAGAAGCGCTTGACAAACTGTCGCGACAGAACTTGCTACATCGTTTACCGTTTACACTTGCAAGCTGCTGTCAGACAGACTGTCGGACAGTTCTTGCAGAAGTTTGCTTGCAGATGGAAACGCCGCCTTAGATTTATATGTTCCTAGTTCCTACATTATCTGTAGACCTTAGTTTCGTTAACAACAGTCAACATCAACTTCAACAATAATTTTAATTACTGCCAAGCACAGTGCCTAGTGCCAAAATTTAGATAAAAGTACATAGGTATAAAATTTATTTTTAGAATAAAGAAGAAATTGTTGTAATAATAAATACAACTTGCATGATCTAAATCTATTAAAAATGAGTGGTGATGTATTACAAGTGAGCCTTAAATGAATACGGCTTCATAGGGAGTAACCCATCCAAAGCATTGAAATGTGTAATCAATAATAATTTATCGATGCTAATTGTGTATGTACCTATTTTATTTGCATTGACTACTGTATTTCTTAAATGTTCTGTAAAATACCTACTATGTAGTCCATAAGTCATAATAAGTAAACATTAATTAAAGTTATCAATCTGGTTATACATCCAAAATTCGCTGAATCCATATTTTAGTAGTTACTTGCAACAATGTACCTATCCACTTTGTTGCATGTTATGATTTGTAAGGAAGTGATTACGAACAATCGCCCATTCTTATCCTAATCATTTCTAAGAAGACGCGATCTCCAGATCGTGGTACTGTTTAAACATAGAATAAATCAGTTACACACTAACCATCTTATTGTACGGACCTTAATTAAATTCATATAAATTAAAATATATTTTTTTAAAAGACAACCCGCGGTCGCTGGAACTTGACTGGCGCAGCCGGTAGGATTTTCGCGTGGAAATCCTTATTCAGTAATCCTTATATTACTGTTTTCGCGCAAAAACTCCAAACTCAGTTTTACGCGAATATCTATGTAAAAGGACTGTCTATACGCAGCTGCAAATGCGAAAATTCCGAACCAAATAAATTCGTCAAGTGATTGTGTGAAAGTGTCGTGCAGTGTGTGTAACTCAGGAAGAATGCAGAGGAGCAGCTTGTGAGTAAACCTTTTCACTTCCCTGTTTTGTCTCATTTTCCACAATTTACAATCAGCATCATTGGACCATATGTTAATCTGATTTTGTTAGCACAAAAATAGGCTTGCATAATTAGTTTACATATTATAGCTACAACTTGGCTACAACGCGTAGTACTAGGTTAAGTAAATTAAAAGTAAAGTAAAATTGATTTTGGTATAATATAAATTATGATTCCCCAGGAAATATTAAATATTATACCTAAATAGGACGGTACTGAACTTATTTATAGCAAAAAGCGAATATGTAATAAGAAATTTTAAAGTCGAAGGAAATAGGAATCAAAACGAATACTTATTTCACGCAATTACAAGTAGGCTAGTTGATGAATCAGCCAACTTATTAAGCGAACATCAAGATATTGTGTCTTGGGAAGAGTTCAAAAAATACTTTCTCAACATTTCTGTGATACAAGATCCGAAGAGTGCATAGCGCTAGAGCTAAAGTCATTAAAAATTAAACATGGTGAATCGTACAACCAGTTTTGTCAGAGAATACAAAGCATAAGAAGTAGTTTAGCATTTAAAGTTAATAGGCTAACTGACACAGGTATAAAATCCGCAAAAACTCTAATATATGATAACGCAGCGCTAAATGTGTTTTTATATAACTAACTTACCGGAAGATTTGATAAGAATTGTCTGCTTAAAATGAATTACAAATTTAGAAGATGCTATAAGCACAGTTACGGAGGAAGTAAATTTCTTAAAAATAAAATAGTAAAAGGCAACGCGCACAATTAAATGTGTCCAACGCAACCTTTTATACCTAATTTTAAACCAATTTCATGTATCTTCTTATATATAAAAATAAATCGCAAAATGTGTTGGTAAGCGCATAACTCGAGAACGGCTGAACCAATTTCGATAATTCTTTTTTTATTATATTCCTTGAAGTACGAGGATGGTTCTTATGTAGAGAAAACGTAAATATATACTACGGGCGAAGCCGGGGCGAACCGCTAGTAACAATAAAAAAATAAATCGTAAAATGTGTTGGTAAGCGCATAA
This sequence comes from Colias eurytheme, assembly GCA_907164685.1. Lineage (NCBI taxonomy): Eukaryota > Metazoa > Arthropoda > Insecta > Lepidoptera > Pieridae > Colias > Colias eurytheme. The sequence continues at coordinate 43,724 of CAJQZN010040243.1, forward strand.
CTCAAGAACGGTTGAACCGATTCTGTTAATTCTTTTTTTATAACATTCCTTGAAGTACGAGGATGGTTCTTATGGCGAGAAAAGTTGTAACATGTACCACTGGCGAAGCCGGGGCGGACCACTAGTATAACAATAAATTTAATCAATGAGTAGGTAATAATTTTAAATTTGATATTCCTAACCAACCGCAGGGATACAAACCCAATTTTAATCAAAATAAAGGATATAAACCTCCTATTTTAAATCAACAAACACCAAACCGAAGTTTTGGCCAATTTAAGCCACAAATGAATAATTTTAATAATAACTTTAAATACGGTAACTATTCCGAGTACAGGAAATTTTAAATTTGTTATACCTTACCAATTCAAACAGAATCCATTACAAGATTCTGATGTTTCAATGCGCACCGCGCCAATAAGACAAAACATGTTGGAAAACAAGAATTATGAAAATGAAGCAAATTTCTTAAAAAATCCGTCACTCGAAATGTACATATGGATAATGAAAATGTAAGAGTATTATTATAATAAACAATTAAATCCTAATGAAGAAAATTTTCAAGAGAATGCCTCAATAGACAACCCGAGGTAATAAACTTAAACTATTGTGACAGTATATTTAGATTACCTCCCATTGTAATACCGGAATTAAATTCACGTTTTCTTATAGACACTGGTAGCAGTAGGTCTTTCATTAGCCTCGAAAAAGCGAATGAATTTTATTCTAAGCACAAATTTCATGGCACTTAGAAGTTCTTTGCGTTTAGGTGTAATCAACCTGGAGCCCCAATAGGTATGTTTGGCCTTAAAGTCACCACCAACAATAAATCTGTTGCCAAAACTCTTGAGAAGGCAGAAGAGAACGTATTTCTCTTTATTAAAAGATTCTCTCGGTGGGAAATACAAGGCTGATATCGATGCAGAACCACTCTTGGTTTCAACGCATACTGATACGGCCTGTACTTCTTGTTCTTCGATTTTACTTATTTCATAGTGCTTCAACTTTTCTTTTATTATCACTGCACTTCCACCTCTAGCTGTATTATTTGGGTGAAGTGCGAGATATACTTTGTAACCTTTAAATTTAATGTCTGATTGTTTGGTGAAGTTTGTTTCCAATACTAGGCACACGTCAATATTTTCTATTTCAAGGACAATTTGTAATTCATTGTGGTGTTTAATTGGCATTCCATTGGCATTCCATTCTATTATGCTAAGTATTTGAGTCATTTTTTAGCAGCAGATGTAGCATTTCTATTGCTACTTTCCAGTTTCCTTAGTCTCTCGT
>CAJQZN010040243.1:55268-87588 GCA_907164685.1 Colias eurytheme
CAGGAAAATATATGAACATGACAAGCGCCGATAAGCGCTTATAAGTTTCAAGCTTTCTCTCTGAATACTCCCATACGTAGTATATATAGTTCCATGGATAATTCACAAAAATGACATTTATATGAAATTTGACACATGCCATACCCTGTAAATGTCAGTGATAGTTTTTTTTTACTTTTTTTTAAATTTGGATAAGGCGCATTTTTATTCCTCCGTATGTATGACGTCATCATCATATTTATCGTTTTAATTTAATTTCTCTTAAAAAATGCGATTAAAAAATGAAATAAAAAATTTCTGTAATCGCAAGAGCAAAATAAAGAAACGAAAGTTTTTTTTCTTTCATGGCCTTATAAAAAATGAAATGTTGTCAATTAAATGAATATATGTAAATAGTTGTTTTAATATAAAGAATTTTGATTTAGATTTTAAAGAGACACAAATTCAAACAGATTTTATGATGAATATTGTTTACTAGCGGTCCGCCCCGGCTTCGCCCGTGGTACATATTTACGTTTTCTCTACGTAAGAACCATCCTCGTACTTCAAGGAATATAATAAAAAAAAAATTAACGAAATCGGTTCAGCCGTTCTCAAGTTATGCGCTTACCAACACATTTTGGGATTCATTTTTATATTATAAGATATAGATATAGTGGTTATTACTTATTAGTGCCATCAGTTAGAATAAAACGTGGTTTACTTAACCCAATTGGTTCTTTTATTAAAGCAATTACTGGTAATATGGATAATGAAGATGCCATAAAATATGAACAGTTAATTAGTAAATTAAATAACAAGCAAAACGCTATATGGATTACAAGGTGACTGTTATTACAGAAGTGATGGGAAAACTTAACAACATTATAAATGTTACAGGAAGCAATTTCATTCAAATGAAAGAAAAACTTAATGAAATTAATATGTACGAATTTAAATATAACAGAAACATTAAGTCATAAGATAATTCATTTTTATAATATTTTTACACATCATTTTCAAATTATTTATATTAAACTGAATGAGATTGAAACCGCATTAGCTTTTGCAAAAATTAAACTTTTGCATCAATCAATTATTGATACCGATGAACTTATGTAAGTACCTAGTCTGGTCATAAGTTCTGTCACATATGTTTTATTAAATAAACAAAAAGTTACTTTTATATATTTATTGTTTTATATGTGGCAATAAAGCTTACATATTACTTAATAATTTCTTATAAAAATTATTCAAAATGGCATCCATGTTTTGCGATACAAGCTTTCAACCTCCGCGGCCAGCCGTCTATCGCAGCACGCATCATGTCCATGTTTATTTCAGCAGCTACTTTAATAATGGATGCTTTGAGTGACTCCAAATTTGGGTAGGATTTAGCTCAAGTTCGCTCCTCTAAATATTACCAGATTTTATAATCCAGAGGATTCAGGTCCGGGCTAGAAGATGACCAACCTTCATGACGAATGATGTCAATCTGATGGGCGGCCAGCCAATTTTGGATACTCTTGGCTTTGTGGGCAGGTGCTGAGTCCTGCTGGAATACCCAGTGCTGATTTTTAACATGGTCTGAGAAGAAGGATTTACGAAGTTTGTCAGGACCGTATTTTGGTAAACATTGGCACTTGTTTTCACACCCTTTTCACAGAAAAACACATCTGTTAGGCTAAAATAAGACACTCCCAGGAAAACCATTACTGATAAGGGGTGATGGACGCGTTGGACTCGAGATACACGTTGACACGCTTCTTCACTACTGTGGGTATACACTTTGATATTCTGTTTGTTGCAGCACTCCTCCACTGTAAATTTTTTTTCATCTGAAAACAGGATTTCACGATGCATTTTTCTCGCGTATCGTTTAAGTAAAGCACGACATTTATCCAGTCTTAATTTCTTCAAGCGTGTGTTAAGAAGTTGCGATGTTTTTCTACAATAAGCCCATAGTCCTAGGTGCTCGTTAAACACGCTTTTAACTGTGGTTCTTCTAAGGCTCATCTGCAGTGCCAACTGTTTTTGATTTCGGACCAGATTTCTTCTTATTCGCGCCCATACTGCATTAATCACTGCCGTTGTCCTAACCGTGCGAGGACGACCATTTCTCTAGCTATTTTCTAATCTTGAATCTTCATTTAATAGTTTTATATAGCGATCAACAAATCTCTATGTTATTTGTAAATTTTTAATCAAACTGAAAAAGTTACTCGGCGCGTAACCACAACGATGCAGAGCTAGAACAGTGACTCTGTCTTCTTTTTGCGCCCACTTCATTGTAACGAATATGTTATTCTAATAAAATGTTTCGTTTTTAATTGCGTAAAATATTCAAAAATCGAACGTGAAAAATAAATTGGCGGTAAACATTAAAAAATTGAAAATCGATCATAATGACAGAACTTATGACCAGACTAGTTATATCCTTAAAGAAATATAAATTACAAATAAGTTAGTATATCCTGTAAACTTAAAAAAATATTGTTAAAATAGAGCAAAGTATTGACTATTGAGCTTAAAGCATATGTAAAACAAAATCAGATTAAATTCATCATGCATATACCGTTAATTAATAACGAAATTTAAAATTATTATAAATTATTACCATTACCTGTCCAAATTGATGTTGATAATCAAACTTCCATTATCCTGCCTAAATATCCTAGTGAAAGGGTTGAAAGTAAGTATGCTGACGCAGTCCTGTTTAGATTTCGACGAAGCACGTTTCTTATGTCCTGAAATGGAAACCACATCCTTGCTGCAGGACGACCCATTATTATTGGATATTTAAAGATTGAACGTTTACAACTCAATCGATGGCTCGTTTACACCAGAACTGAAACTATTATGTCAAAATTTTGTAATAATGAGGTAAGCCATGAAAAACTCCGTGGTACCTACCTGATCACTGTAAATGATGATTGTTATGTTAGAATACAGGACCACACTATGAGAAAGAAACAATCTCAAGGAAAGAACATTGTTTCCGCCAGTATACCAATTATTAACTTACCGCATATATGGAAAATAGCATTAAACGGTGAAAGAAAACCTTTAAATTTAAAGGAAATTGACCTCACCGATATTCAGCTTTTAAACCTATTACTGAAGAAAAGTGAAGTGATAAGTGAAAAGGCAATTAGTGAAAATAGTGGAAACAGTGCTTTAGCTTTTAAGAGTATAATTATAGAAAAAAATTGTTTTAACAGTTTTAATTTTAATTATTTGTCTTGTTATCAGCTCGTTTGCCCGCTTATACATAAAAAAATATATTTGTCTTGTATTCATAGTTTATAAGAAATCGTATAAAAATGTAATTAGAAACAGGAATGTTCGAAATCATCCCCAACCCCATGAGGATAATCTCGAACTTAATACGTAGGGAGGAGTTATACATCCAAAATTCGCTGAATCAATATTTTAGTAGTTTATCTAAATATTTATACTTGCAACAATGCAATAGTTATGATTTGTAAGGAAGTGATTAGTGAGAATCGTCCACTCAACCGTCGCGACGACATCCCTAATCATTTCTAAGAAGACGCGATCTCCAGATCGTGGTACTGTTTAAACATAGAATAAATCAGTTACACACTAACCATCTTATTGTAATACTGTATGTACGTAATTAAATTCATTTAAATTTAAATGTTTTTTTTTAAAAGACATCCCGCGGTCGCTGGACCTTGACTATCTAATAAACAAATATTTATTATTTAATTAGCGGTTATCAGTCGTTACTGGCGGTAGATGTAAAATTATTTTTCATTTGTCTCAGACTTGTGGTGCGTTGAAAGCGCGTGGTGGTTATTGCAGACAAATATCAGTGGCGTGAAAAATAAATGTATAATATTAATCAGTTTTCGAACTTTGCATATACATGAAAAACAGCAATGCCCCGGGATATATTAAGTGATAGCCTAGCTGTATTACGTATTGTAGAGGTAATATCCAAATCTGTTTTCTTAAAATTTCCTAAAAGTTCTCATTTGAGTTTAATCACTTTTAGATCTTTGAATTTTTAAATATTCTTTCAAACTTCTTGAAATGTGTTTTAATTATTTATAACAAATATTATCTTGCTAATATTCATAATGATCTTTGAAATATTGTTGGATAATATTGTGTTTGCATTGGAACCACATGGAAGATGTGAATATAAAAAAATATAATCAATCATATTACTATGCTATAGATACCATAAAATAATTCATTTTCAACCTAGATTCTATTTATAAATTGAAATTAAAAATTTTAGATTTATAGGTAGTTTATTTGTTTAATAATATATTTTATTTTAATGAATTTTTATTTTTATTTAAAAATTTATGACTACACATGACTTCTTGCTTGTTTGTTAGTAAAATAACTTGATTCAATTTTAGCATGAAGATGAAGAAGATTGGCCACTTGATGATAAAATGTCGTGCAAACAAACAGCAAAGAAGCCAGTGAACGCAGCAAGCAAACCACAGGGACCCGCCAAGGATGACTGTGCCTGTTATTACAACTATGGGTATGTATCTCTTGAATAACTTGACTTATTATCTAACAGAATATCTTCTTAATATATATAAATCTCGTGTCACAATGTTTGTCCTCAATGGACTCCTAAACCACTTAACCGATTATAATAAAATTCGCACACCATGTGCAGTTCGATCCAACTTGAGAGATAGGATAGTTTAAACATGTAGGTACCACGGGCGAAGACGGGGCGGACCGCTAGTTAAATAATGTAACTCTATTAATGTTGGTAATAACATTAGATCATTCCTTTATTGTTCTTGCAAGGAATCTGCTAAAGTAATCAAACTGTTATTATGTTTCCCACATGATTGTAATAAGATTGTGCATTTAGTAATATGCTTTTTTTATTTTTTAACTTAATAAATTAGGTCCAATGTTAATTATTGTTTAGTTTTCTTTCTTCTTTTGTAGTAATGCCATTATACATATATCCAATATATACTTTAAAAATACCATCAAATATCATTATCATACATATTTTAGGGAGATTAAAGTTAAATAATATAAGAACAATGCATTTTGTAAAAATAAACATGTTTTTTTGAATATATTGGGTCGCGCATCTTGACGAGATTTCTCGTTATCTCAAATCTCTAAACACCCACATTTAGCAGTCAAAGGAAGCAGTTGATTTGTTGAGTTAGTATTATGTATCATGAAGTCATGCTCATATTATGTAGATTGTTTCTAAACCGAATATGTACTACATTTTTAATCCTTAATATATTAATTATATTATATACATCCATGTAAATTCCATAGTAAGTATAATTGTTATGTGTTACATTAACAAATAAGGTGAAGATTCTAATTCTATTTCATAATACTTTTTCCTAACAAACTAGTAATGCACTCTTGATTGTGACTACATATTATTTTGTTTCATAATTCTTAAATGATTACTGAAACAACCAAATAAGCCTGAGCAGAAACATGAATCCAATAATTTATATTGATTAATCTATACCTTATTCAGAACTAAGTTTCATTGTCATACAATTGTTATCATTACATATTTAAGTTAATATTATGCTATAGTTCTGTTATTATTGTGTCATTAAGGAAGGTGGACCCCAAAATGCAGGCTGTCCTAGTTTGGGGTACAAATGTGACATGTTTGTACCTAACCCACAAATTGTTCAATAAATGATTTTTTTATTTTATTTTTTATTTATATTCTAAGCTTATTAAATCATTTCAGTCTCGGAGACGCCACAACAAACAGACAGAATGACCCTGTATACCAGTACAAGACCAACAGCCTGCCAGCGACTGGCATTATACAAACATGGGACAACCTGGTGTGTTCTGCGTTACGAATATCACCAGAGGATATAGCCAATCAGCTGTCGTTGTTAGATCTATCGTGCTTCAAAGCGATACGGCCAGAGGAGTTGGTTAACTGTGGGTGGACTAAAGTGAACAAAGCTACTGTGGCACCCAATGTTGTGGCGTTCACGAAGAGGTTTAATAGGGTGAGTGGCCTTTATAATCTACTAATACACATAAATTTAAATAAACAATTACAAACAATAAACAACATCTGTCTTAACACAAAAAACTTTAGACCGGGTTTTACTTTAAGTGCAGGTTCTCTTTAATCTGGTTTTGTCATATTTCACATCGACAACTATTAAAGTGACAGATCCCTGGTTTAAAGTTAGACTGTGTTTAAATTGTTTTGTGGTAATACCACATAACTCTTATGATGCACTATTTCTGACTTGGTTTAAGTCAGAAACAGTGCATCATGAATGGTTTTCAGTAGGGCTTGTACTCAGGATCTACTCAATAAAACAAACCAGTTAGGGTGACTTGTCAATCTATGACGGAATTATTGATAGATGAAAATAGCCCTTTAATTATTGAAATATTCAACACAGATGCTTACAATGAAAAATGAATTGAGTTTCTTTCTTGTAGCCTGTAGGTATTCCTTATTGACTATTAAGCGCTTATAAATACGATTTGTTAATTTCCAACCATGTTATACTAAATCAAAGAAAACCTAATTAGTGAATGCCGAATGGGTATCATAAACAATACATTCTTGACACTATTATATTCCGATATATAATTACATAAGCAATTGTATGATGAATAAGGAATGCATTCGTAAGATTTTAAAACGATATGCCTGATAAAAATGGTGTGTATTCATTGCAAATTAATAATGATTTTGAAGGCATGCCAAATTAAATGTATTATAGTTCTTAAATATGTAGGTCAATAATTAAGAATACCCCTTTTTTATTTAGATAGTTTCAAGCATATTAAATTCAACAAAAAGAAATCAGTATCTAGTTGTCGTTTTGCGATTTATACTGACTACATAAAACAAGGAATAAGTATGTTCGGTGTTGTAAATAGTGAATAATTCCTGTCATATTACATACTAACTGCTCCGCGCAGTTTCACTCCCGTGGCTCCACTCCTGTTAGTCGTAGCGGGATGATATATTATAGCCTATAACCTTCCTCGATAAATGGGCTATCTAACACCGAAAGAATTTTTCAAATCGGACCAGTACCAGTTCCCGAGATTAGCGCGTTCAAACAAACTTCAGCTTTATAATATTAGTATAGATAAATACTGAGTGAACTTCGTCTTCATCAACACGCAAGCACTATTATCAAACATAGTATTATTACTCGTAATTTATCCAATAACTTACTTTAACATGATAGTAACAAATAGTATTATAGATTAATTACTAGCGGTCCGCCCCGGCTTCGCCCGTGGTACATAATATGAAAAATAGATGTTGGCCGATTCTCAGACTTACCCGATATGCACAGAAAATTTCATGGGAATCGGTCCACCCGTTTCGGAGGAGTATGCAGACTAACATTGTGACACGAGAATTTTATATATAAGATATTATCAGTCGCTATTTTTTGTCTAAATAATTTTCTAATTAATCATGAAAATATTTGAGTTAGATCGACGTTTATAATGATATTACACTTATCAATATCTTATTACTTTAAATAAATTATAGCATTTCGCAATAAAAGGTAGCCTATGTCCTATCTCGGGTATCAAAATATCTCCATACCAAATTTCATGAAAATTGGTTCAGTAGTTTAGGCGTGATTGAGTAACAGACAGACAGACAGACAGAGTTACTTTCGCATTTATAATATTATAGTATGGATTAAATTCCAGAAGATCAAAATGTAGACCAGGACGTAAAGAATATTCCATCCCTATCCTGTTTTTTCACACGAGCAAATATAATCGTACATAATGTAATATTGTTATCAGTAACCACCCACTTGTGAATCGTCGGTTATGACGGATTCTTTGTTTGTTTCAAGGTAATCGGTTACTTCCTTGTTTTATTTGATTTTGGTCTATATACGATCGTTTATTTACTTGCTAAATTATTGCTAATTAGTTAAGTATCTTGTGTACTAGGTGGCGAACATGCGGGTTCACGTCTTTTTTATTTTCAGGTTATGTGTAGGATAATTAACTAATAGTGTTGTATTTATATTTTAAATTAAATTCGTTTATGACTTAATTAAATGCATGTTGATCTAAAATATGTTATGTGATTATTAAGGAATAATCGTAATAAAGATTTTTAAGTTTACCAATTGTGAACCTACGTTAAAATTTGTAACATAGTGTTGTTGTGCTGTGTGACATAAACAAATTCAGCTTTATTATATTACTAGCGGTCCGCCCCGGCTTCGCCCGTGGTACCTACATGTTTAAACTATCCTATCTCTCAAGTTGGATCGAACTGCACATGGTGTGCGAATTTTATTATAATCGGTTAAGTGGTTTAGGAGTCCATTGAGGACAAACATTGTGACACGAGATTTATTATATTTAGAAGATAGGATAGACAAGTCAACCATTTTGATCGTAACTATACACAACCCGAGCACCAAGTACCTACATAGTTAATTTAACTCCCGCTCACAATAAGTTTAGTATCGACGATGCATCAGGCAGTATATTGGTTCTGACAATATACCGGAAATTGGATTTGACTTTGTTATATTATAAGAAGAAAAAACAATGTTTTTAATGCGTAGTTCTGCATAATTTATCTGTGTCAAGACTAGAAATTTAACGGGATCAGCATTCGATACGCGTTGGTCAATTATTGAGATTGAGACGTCTAATAATTCGCGAAAGTTTTAAAAACGTTTTAATATCTCTTGATCTACTATTAGTTACTGTCTTAATCTTAAACTTATTTATAAATCTTTTAGCTTTTTAGTGTAAAAATATTATTGGCAAACGTTGTATTGTTTAATTTAGAATTGTGTCTTCTTATATATAAAAATGAATCGCAAAATGTGTTGGTAAGCGCATAACTCGAGAACGGCTGAACCGATTTCGATAATTCTTTTTTTATTATATTCCTTGAAGTACGAGGATGGTTCTTATGTAGAGAAAACGTAAACATGTACCACGGGCGAAGCCGGGGCGGACCGCTAGTATAAATATAAAAATGAAACCCGTTTTCCTTGGTCACGGCATCACACGAGAAGGGGTGGACCTATTTCGATAATTCCTTTTTTATAATATTCCTTGAAGTACGAGGATGGTTTTTATGTAGAGAAAACGTAAATATGTACCACGGGCGAAGCCGGGCCGGACCGCTAGTATTTAATAGATTAGAATATTTTACATGAGTAGGCAATGTAAGAGATCTCAAAACAACCGGATGTTGTAGACTTAGGTAGTTGGAATGTCTATTCAGCATATCCATATAAAGAATAACATCTTATAACAATAACATTTACCTACACTGTAACAAGAGATGTTTACATTTGAGGTTGATGCGAAATGTGTCGATCATTCAACTTATAATCTAGCGGGGAAAAAATATTCAACCTATTCTACATTCTGCTTAGTCTTTTGCGCTTATAATAATAGGGATGTATTTAAAATACTTAATCGTAGTTATTATTTCATAGAGAGTAATTTTTGTAACCTTAAATTGAGCTATAATTCCTCTATTTACAATATCACAAAATTCTTTATAGATTTTTAGATATTTTTACAATACAAAATATTTAATTTATTCATGTGTGTATGTCCGTTATTTTATTGATTTGTATCCGTTACCCCAAGGTCTAGTCAAATATTCATCAACACGTATGTAACGTATGAAAAATCAATAAAGGGAATTTCTAAGCTAGTTTCAGCATGAAATTATCTACTATATAAAAATAAGTCGTGTTTTCCTTCCGCTATAACTCCAGAACGCACGAACCGATTTCCACGGTTTTGCATTCGTTGGAAAGGTCTCGTGCACCGTGAGGTTTATAGCAAAGAAAAGGTGTTTCTGGTGGCGAAACGGAGTTCGCCCGGTTTGCTAGTGTAATATACAAATGATAGATTAAACGAAGGCCATTGTTATTTTTTGATTCAATTTAGTTATAATAATACTTGAGGCCAAAAACAAGTATTTCTATAACTTGTTATATTCTGGTATATAAGCTACAACACTGCCGAGTATCGTCAAAATACCTTTAGATGTAATCGCGTGAATGACGAACAAACATACATTAATCAATTCTCACAAACTTTTACGTTTATAATCCTTTGCGTAGTTTTAAAGAAATAACCATACAAAGTCGCTTTGTCTGTCCCTATATATAGGGACAAAAGGTCAAGTTTTATACTATGTAGTAAGATATTATAATTTTTTGAAAGTATTAGCCAATTATAAATGAATTTCAGGTAAGCTTCTGGACGGTGCAAGAGATACTGAACGGGCAGTCACCGAAGGCGAGAGCGGAGACATTGGCACATTTCATAAAGGTCGCGAAGAAGCTGTACGATCTGAACAACTTGCACTCACTCTTCGCGGTTATATCAGCGCTCCATAGTGCAAGCATCTACAGGTGAACAGACTTGTATATTTGTGACTCTTTGTATTTTTATTTGCTGTGTAGTTCTATGACTCTTTTTAATTAACTTAAAAAAAGGTTTTCAATTGGACTGTTTTTTTAGGTTTGTAACCTCAAGACTTTCGAGTGCGTGAACCGATTTTGGTGAATCTTTTTTTATTTCAAAGCTAGCGCTTACCGGTTGGTCCCATTTAAATGTTGTCCATTTCTGACCATTTGAAGGCTTAGTTTTCTGTAAGAGCTAGCGCGCACGAGCAACTTTGTCTCCGCAACTATTTTGTCTCTCCCATCAATTGTATGGGGAGTTGCGTCGCTACGTGCGCGCAATTTCATACTAGCCCATGGGTGGAGAGACAAAATAGTTGCGGAGACAAAGTTGCTCGTGCGCGCTAGCTCTTAAAGAACAATGATATAGGTATTTTTATTCGTATGTGAATCGTTTATCGTACGGTGCATATAATTCCTGTGACTCGTCAAAATTCTTATTGATTTATACGAGACAAACATCAAACATGCATCCGTAAGCAAAAGGAATTGTAAAACAGGATATGATTAACATCCGTTCCTATGTTTATTCTTTGCACAAAGACACGGTGGTTTTTATTGCAGATTTCAAGGCTTTTTTGTGTTACAAATATAAATTATTGTTTATTTTTTCGTTTATACACAGTTAATAATAATTAATTTGATATAAATATTTTTTAACAAAAAAATAACTCGGTTTCAAATTGTCAGAGCTAAACAACATTTTAATGGCATCAACCGGAAGGCTTTAAATAAAAAAAAGAAGAATCAAAATCGCTTCACCCAGTCGAAAGTTAAATTAAGAAAAATACAATGGAATTGCAAACCTCATCCTTTCTCTTAATTAGGTTGTAACTAATTGGTGATAAAATTATTAATTTTAATATCGTCATTTTTAATATAATGCAGTAATTTAAGAATATTTTGCTTTGTTAAACAGATTGTCGAAAACATGGGCGTGTCTATCAAAAAAGGACAAGCAATCGTTCGACAAGATGGCGGAGTTGTTCGGCGAAAAGGACAACTGGACCGCGCTCAGAGAGTACATGAGGAGTATACCCTTACCCTGCATACCATATTTAGGTAAGATTCACTTGTATATAGCCAACATACCGCCCGCGGCTTTGCCCGCGTTATTGAAATTTAAATTTGGCACTAAAACTTTCCGAAAAACAAACTATCCATTGGTGAAAAGATAATAAAAATCGGTGCAGTCGTTTTTTGATTTTTTATTGTTTGCGATATAATTTTGCGTTCTCTTTCTTGTAAGTACTTATATTTGGGTTTATTTCAAATATTAAGACATTACAATTATATGTAATGATGTAATCAATACTTCTTATTGCATTAGAGAGGGCTAATAACCATTATTAATATCGGCATTCAGTAGGATAGTGGAACACTCTTATCAAATATTAGTCTCATGACATTCACGGGGATTTCCCTAAGATAAAATGTATATTTAAATAAGGAAAATTTATTATACCCAGTTTTATATTTATGATGATGTATTATGTACTAGCTGTTAGCCGCGGCTTCGCTCCCGATGTTATCAGAATTTCCCAAAGCCGAATTTTTCACCGCAGTAAAAAGTAGACTAAATCTCTCTCTAGCCTCCTAACTATCCCCTCACCTTAATGTTTAACTTTTCGTTGCGACGTGAAAGAGAAACAAACAAACAAAATCCAACATTTATAATATGTATTAGTAAGTCAAGTATCTAAGGATGTAATCCATACTATCCATACTATATTAATTAATAATATAAATACGAAAGTAACCCTGTCTGTTACTCAATCACGCCTAAACTACTGAACCAATTTTCATGAAATTAACATGGTATGGAGATATTTTGATACCCGAGAAAGGACATAGGCTACTTTTTATCCCGGGAAAATGACGCAATCCCGGAAATCCCACGGGAACGGGAACTATGCGGGTTTTTCTTTGACTGCGCGGGCGAAGCCGCGGGCGGAAACCTAGTTGCATAAAATATGCATGAATAAAATGATTTTCTAAACTACAGCTTAAGTAAGAATTATATCTTCTTCTTCTTCTTATATATAAAAATGAATCGCAAAATGTGTTGGTAAGCGCATAACTCGAGGACGGCTGAACCGATTTCGATAATTCTTTTTTTATTATATTCCTTGAAGTACGAGGATGGTTTTTATGTAGAGAAAACGTAAACATGTACCACGGGCGAAGCCGGGGCGGACCGCTAGTATAAGAAAGAAAATAACATGTTTGATGACGCAACAGGATATCTATCTATTCAAATATTATACAGTTCCCGTAACAGATAACAGAGTAATGTGTGTTTGTTCGTTATCGATGTGGCCGCATATCTTTTGCGTATTTAATTTTTTTTTGCTGCTGTATTTATCGGTCAAATGGTTATGTTTGATTTTTTATAAATTGTTTATTGGTGAAGATAATAATATATTTGTGGCCTATTAGATTTTTACTTACTTATAATTACTTACTACTTACTTATAATTTGAAATAGGCTCACTTGATACCTACAGATTGGATTTTAACAAAAAATTATGACGGATCCTATATTTGCACCTGAAAATCTGATGTCAAATACTTCTGTCTCCCCGATAAGCCAGGAAGGGTGCAGTATTACACTTTTTTTTTTTAATTATACACTTATTGACTAACTCAATCCTTATTAGCTATTTTATGATATAACTAGCGGTCCGCCCCGGCTTCGCCCGTGGTACCTACATGTTTAAACTATCCTATCTCTCAAGTTCGATCAAACTGCACTTGGTGTGCGAATTTTATTATAATCGGTTAAGTGGTTTAGGAGTCCATTGAGGACAAACATTGTGACACGAGATTTATATATATTAAGATTCTTGTGTGTTGAAATAGTTAGAGAGTGACAAAGGCTACTTTTTACCGCTTACATTGTACACAGTCAATAAACAATTTACATATAATAGGTACTTAGTTAAAATAGTTCAGTTATTTCCGTATAACAAGAACAGACATCCTCATACATGCGGGTTTAAAATAAAATAATAAGATAAGAGAGGTTATCTGCAGTGTTATCTCAACCTTAGTATATGCATTGTGCATCTGCGTACGAAAATTGACGCGTATGACTAAGCTAGTTCTTCATAGAAATACATTTATCTTTATTGTGTTTTCTTTGTGAATAAAATAAGTTTTCTTATCCTGATATATTCTATTCTTAAAATAACTGTCAGTCAGAAAAGTCAGTAAGAAAAGTCTTGTGGTTTAAATTAATTCTTATACTATGGCGTATGTATTAGTCGCTCATCCCGGCTTCGCACGGGCTGGTCTGGGATAAAAAGGAATTAAAATATAGTTTATCTGAATCAGAAAAAATGTAGCTTTTTGATGGTGAAATAATTTTTATCAAAGCATTACAAACATACATACAAAAATTGAAATGTTTCCCATTTTTAATTTGTATAGATAGCCCAAGTTTAAGTTTTTGTACGCAGTGTTTTATAGAATTGTAAACTACCATTTCAAAAATGTATTCTATTTGTCCGTATATGACAGTTTACAGGTGACATTTTAAAATTTTCGTGTAATACTTTATTGGACGGATAAGTATTTTTAACCAAGTATTGAAAAATCGGCCCTTAGTAACCTAAAAGATATGAAGTTAGTGCTAGCGATAGCTAATTTCAATTATTGAAAGAATTGCTTGTGAAACTTATACGTAATCTACATATTGCCCGTATGTTGTGATGAAACGTATGAAAATTAGAGCCTATTTGAATGCGAGCTTAGAACAATGCATAGTCACTGCAGTGGTGACACAAAATATGAGACGAAATTACTGACGCTACATACCATATCCATATTTGGTGGCGCTTTATAAAATAACATTGAACTAATCATATAACATTGAATTACCTATTGCTGACTATTTGTATACATTTTTTTTATACTCGGCTCGGCGAATCAATCAATCATCATCATCAATCATTCCTATGACACTGACAGTTATTCTAAAGTGACAAACTTGTAATGGCGTCACCATTAAATTCGAAACGTATTGTGGAGGGGTCTAAAAATGGCATTTGTTAATTTTTACGTAGCTTTGTCCCATAACAATGATATTCCGTTGGAATTATAACAATTCTTAACATTTACGAGAAATTATTTCAATCTGAATTTACGTTTACGTCCTGCAAAACTTACATCGTTGGCATTTATCGACTACTGCGGAAAGTATCGATAAACAAACCCTGTACCCTTTAATTGTTGTAAAAATATATAGCTTGAAGTTTAAATTGTTTATGTATTTTACCATCTTTGAAATTTGTATTCTAGTCTTGTCTTGAAATCCTAGACATAAAGGATATTATTTTTTTGTTATTAATTTTTAATAACATGGTAGTTATATTAAAAATTGTATTTGTAGTCTTAAAAATATCCACAGCTCATCTTCTACCACGAGCACTGGCAGGTTCACCATGTAAATGGTGCATTAACTATAGTCATAAAAAAAGAAAATTAAATAAAAAAAAAGACGGGTTGCACTCCGGGAGTGCCGGCAGAAGTGAAAACTTGATTATTAACGTTGAGCATGTTTGATATCCATCCGTCTTACGCTTTTTCGATCAGGTCACGTGTCCTGACGCGAGTTTAAGATTTTATACCCATTACAGAAAAAGTGCTCAACGCCGCTAAAGAAGTTTTCACTTCAAAAACCATCAATCAGTCCACTGAATTTCAAACCTTCCAACACGCGATCTAACTAATAAAACAACACAATTGTTCCAGGCATCTTCCTCACGGACCTAGTGTATATAGACATGGCGCATCCGGCGGGTTCCCCCCACCGGGCCACCAAGATGGCGGTCGTGCTGAAGGCCCTAGAACGGTACCAGACCTCCGAGTACGAGATACCACCTGTCGCACATGTGGCCAACTTCCTGAACAGCGTCCGGTATATTGAAGAGCTTCAGAAGTTTCTGGAAGACGATCAATATAAGTGAGTTTGTTTTGTGTATTAAGTGCAATAAGCATGCAATCAACAGAATTCCTCTCCATTACCAATTTACAATTAACTTACGTTCTGGTATAGTATACTATTTTTAAACCAATGTCTTAAATACGACGGAAGTTCAATAAAGCCTGGAATCGTCAAAAACCTTTAGCACACATCTTCAGCCCATATATTATGTTCGCACTGCCGGGACACGGGCTCCTATGAGGATACAGGATACAACCCCCCACGATGGCCAAGTGTGGGTTGGCGGATGTCAAATATCGTCGAACTTAAGACACGATAGGTTTAACTTTAGTTACGACTAGATTTCCGCCCGCGGCTTCGCCCGCTTTTTCAAAGGAAAACCCGCATAGTTCCCGTTCCCGTGTGATTTCCGAGATAAAACCTATCCTATGTGTTAATCCAAGTTACCCTCTATATGTGTGCTAAATTTCATTGTAATCGGTTCAGTAGTTTTTACGTGGAAGAGTAACAAACATCTATACATCCATACTTACAAACTTTCGCCTTTATAATAGTATTAATATTAGATACCTTTAGCACAAAATTAAAAAATGCAACAAATTTGCAGGTTATCCCTAAAGCTGGAGCCGCCATCCCCCGTAGGCAGCCGTTCAGGGTCCAAAGATTCCATCATCAAGGAGGCCCCAGGGTCAGGGTCCAGCCCCTTCACGCTGTCCCCGTCGCACCGCCAGGGCTCCGGGTCCCTGCGGGGCCAAGGGACCTTCACGCAGAACAAGTTTGTGCCGACCCACCGGAAATGCAGATCGCTAGGATCCAAGTGAGTGATTTTTTATATTTTTTGTAGTTTTTTGTTGGAATTCACGTTTTTTTTTATAATTTTTTTGGTGTGATAATTTCTTTCTTATATGGCAATTAGTAAATGTTAGGTTTTCGTGCTGAATTATGACTTAAAACAGATTTTGCAATGAGATTATCTTATAGATTACTCAAGAATATTTGGGACCTAAAAATTTAACTAAATTGCAAACAAATAAAACCTAATTTACTATTGAAATTGATAGTAACATTTTAATATAATATGCTTAATATTTTTAATTTCTCTTTCCAATACAGTCCCGTCAATTTTGTGTGTTTGTTCGAAGGGTAAGAAAAAAGTCCAAAAAATGGCTATGTGCATTGTGCATACATCGAACATTATGCTCCTTTTAATTAAAACTTCATGTCTCATTAGTGACTAATTTTATCTATTGTGTGGTGTGTTGTCAAACTCTTCCTTGGCCAAATATATCGATCTTGTTACATTTTCGTAAAAAAATCGAAGATTTATTGGTTTTCCAGAAGTAATATTTTGCGCCATTAATTCGTTTTACAGTATTAAATTAAAACATGTTCTAGGTAGTTAGGACTTTAGGCCTTTTTCGATATATTTGGTCAAATGTAACATAAGTCTTTGATCCTTTCAGCCCTTCTTATTGTTATTTGTTGTTAGTTATATCCACTTAGAACCGAGACATAATCATAGTGACGTTGTATGGTTGGTTATCTGATAGAATATGGCTAATATTATTGATTGGTTATTTTTTTATAGTTAAAAAACTTGATAAATATTTGTTTGATACAATTTTTGTTAAAAATCACAGGAGCCTTACAACTTAGAGGCAGTCTTGTCTCAACCTTCGCTAAAAATAACTGTTAAACTCACACTTAAATAATTTCTATTTTAAAAAACGTAACAAAATCTAAATTAGCCTGAAAATTAAATGAGTCATTTTCCATTGGAATTAACCGTACAATTGTTTCAACAACCACCTACTAGGTTTCGAAGTGCGAGCTTGCCAAGAAATTTTCACAAGGTCAATTTTGGTGTTGGGTGAGTCGAATATGCTATAAGCCTGTGTATTGGTGTTAGTTTAGGATAACGACTTGGTATTGGGAATGCGATATTGGCGCCAAAAATTGTAATTGCGAGATTTCTGCAATGATTTAAGATGTAACCGTGTTTGAAAGTTTTCTTCGGAAGTTCAGTGTTAGTCAAATTAGATTTCTAGAATGTTCTCTGATTTCAATCTTCGTTTAAAGAGTTAAATGTTTTCTTTGTATTGTGTAAGTACGTAAAAAAATATTGTTGACTTTTTCGTCAGAACAAGTTTAAGTGGTGGGGATGGATAGTCAGGCTTTTGAAAATGAAACTTTTTTTATTAAACAAATTCTTAAAAAAATTAATTTGATGACGATTCTATGAAGATATTTTGATTTTGACAAACGTTTTAATGTTACATAAAATGCATGATTATATACCATCATCACTGTTACTAATTGTTATTTTTTACAATTAACAAAACATATCATGGTACGCTTTTTAATAGCAATGCTTGTGGACATTAACATTCACTTGTTTTATTGTGTTTTTGGCGCCAATTTCATCGCTTTTTTAATTACCAAGAGAGCATGCTATTCGCCTATTGGGGAAAATCATACGATGGCTCAGTTAAATAATTATCAGATATGACATAATTATTATTAGACATGGGTTAGCACGGCTTATAAATACATTATACACAAAGTATCATGTTGTAAAAGGTATGCTTTTAAATCGCATTTAGTATTATAATAATGATTGCTAGGTATTTTAGATTATGAGTTGGCTTAACGTATTTAGAGGTTATTCTAAGAAGTTTTGTTAGGTTATTAAGATTTTGTAAAAAATTAATATATTGAATTCTAGACGAGTGGTGCTTTGCTTAGTTTTTATTGTATTTTATTGGTATGAATTTTATTTATATTTTTTATGAAGTTAAAGAAATTAATAATGACTTGCGTCGGTTAAAATTATATATTTTTTAAGTATTATATTTTTAAAATAAATATAACTATAAAATAAAGGCTTATATGAAAATATGGTTATGTCTTGTGATATTAATATTATATCGTATATGTTATTTATGCATGCTTATTACCATTATTACCATCATTCAATTGCTTTTTCATATTTACAATTTTCATTGCTTTTTTTCAATAATACAAAATATTCTTTACTATGCTTCCAACTGCTAAAACTACAGTGTCATTGAGAAAGTTCAAGCTGATCACTATAATTTCTAATTTTATTGGAATAATTGTTGAGTGTAATTTCTTATGTTGTTTTATAAAAAAGGTCATTGAGGTATTTTTAATTTAATATCAAATATAATTTATACTTATACTAATAAAAAAAAAATTCAATATGTGTATTGTTCCTTGCATTATGTTCTTGCGATTTATTTTGCATGTATGTATACTTTTTATTATAGATTTTAGATTTTTCAGTAATTAGGTAGTTAACTTATTAGTATGAAAGATTTGAAGTAATAACATGCATTTTTATTTTATTACTATTTAACCATTTATTGTGAATATCAGCATGGCTTGCCTTGAATGAACTTCAAAACAAAATGTATTTTTCCTATATTGCTAATATATTTTATTAATGCATATAGTCAACTTACATAACTAACCTCATAAAATTATAACATATCTTAAAGAATATTAACTAATAGCATAGTTCCAACAAAATTAATTCTAATAATATCAACTTGGTTATGTTTAAACTGGTTTGTAAATAATGGTAGATAGTGCAATTATGTGATAATATGTACATATAACAATTACAACGAATGTGTAAAGATGAATTAAAATACTAACAGATTTTATTGTAACATCATTCATTTTAATACTTTAACATATTAAAAGATGGGAACAATTTATTTCAGTAAGTACATAGGAGGCTTTTTTTTTCGTAATATTTAATCCGTCAGTCCTCGGATCACAGACACAATAGAAAATCTATTGTGTCTCGGCCCGATCGGGCCGCTCGGTGGTCAATGGGTTAAATAGCATATTAATGATAGTCATATTATAAATAACATTAATCTCGAAGACTAAGAAGAGCAAGTGTATGTGGGTCGGCAACTATTTGGGTCACAAAAGTTTTGAGCCTTTGTGGTCAACCGATCTTGATATTATATTAAGTTTCGATAATAATTGTGTAATATATTGTTAATATGAGATTGATTTTAATCTGATTATAACATTAAATTTGCATTATCTAAATAATTTGTTTCATGAATTTTTTCAAGACAACACTATGAAATGAAAATTTTCTATACTTATGGTGGGTATTATAGTCGGGTAGTATAGGATATTATAGTAATCTTTTACTATCGTATTTTCAAAACGTAAGTTTTCGGTTCTCATGGTACTATAGTAACCTATACTTTAGTACCATTGTATAAGATTGAAATTACAAGAACACACAATTTCGCAGTATATTCGGCAAGGGCCACTCGGAAGACAAGGATGGCAAGACGCCTGCCGGTTCAGTTAATTTACTGGATGATACTCTGCTGGAATCGCCTAGCTCTATGGTGGATAAGATGTCTGAATCGCTGCCTTTTACGTAAGAAATGTTTAAATTATTACTATTTTTAGGGTATGTTGTTCATGGTATATCTGATGAAGTAATTAATATCGAGAGCTGTAGAAACAGAAAAAATAATAATTTGAGATAGTATGAAGTTATATCTCAGCTCGATAAGATGTCTGAATTTCAGTGTTTTAGGTAATAACCAGAAAGACATACCCAGTGTATTTTACATGTTTTCTTATAAAACAATTTCAGCATTTTTATAACTAATATAATAATATGTAGTAATATTGACAATGTTTAGTAGCTTTGTGTAGAATAAGAAGAGTTATACATATTAAGTAATAAGGGTGTCTCCTTCAAAGGACTTCAATTTAAAGAGCTCAAAGTGACTTGAAGTATTGATTCTATTTGGCTCTAAAACAGCTCTGATTTAAGGAATTATAAATTCTGACTATTATTTTACCAATTTAGATTCTAACTAGTCCTAAATAGGTCGGATCAACTCTCGATCATAAATTCTTGGTTTAAACATATCTTTCTCCATCCAGCGATCTCTCAACGGCAGAAGCAATAGGCTGCGACTACCAGAGCTACGTGCGACGGAAAACAATAGTGAAGGAGGGAAGGAAGATCTCACTGTCTTCTTGGCAACGCTATTGGTTGCAGCTCACGGCCAATATCATGATATTCTTCGCGTCCAAGTCTTTTAAGGGGTGAGCATTTTTGTATCTATTTGTTCTATCATTATTGTTCTATTTGTTATATTTTATATGGTAATGCGGGTGAAATACTGTGATGTAATATTGTATTTTAATCGTAATTGAATAATGTTCTGATCGCGTCTGGCTTGCTTGATGTGCTTCTTTTCATTGCTACATCGCTGCCGAATAGCATGCCAGTTAGCTATATGATCTATCTGTGATTCTTACAATGTGTTACAAGGTGATGAGCCTTTCCATCAGAGCCATAACCCGAATTTCGCGATGAGGATCCTTTGCCTTTCATGGGTAAAATCGCTCCGTGAGCTCTTATTTATTTTATTTTATTTATTACTCTTTAATAAAATTATACATGGGAAACTTATAGTCAATGAATACAAAACAAAAAAACCGGTATAGTTTATTAGGCGGCCTTATCTCTTAGAAGTGATCTTTTCCAGGCAACCTGGGCAAGCTCTTAGCTCATAGCCTCCATCTATACTAATCTATACTAATATTATAAAGAGGAAAGGTTTGTATGTATGTATGTATAACTACTGGACCGATTTTGATGAAATTTGGCCCAGATAATCTTTAGACCCTGAGAAAGAACATAGGCTACCTTTTATTGCGAAATAAGTACCACGGGCGAGGCCGGGGCGGACCGCTAGTATTTTATATGGTAATGCAGGTACAATATCTTGAAATTATGTTTAAAATGAGAAAAACTATGTGTAAATGTTTCGATCAATTGGGTTTTTTGGTCTTTGAGCGTATCATATACACCATGTCATCGAAAAATGTAATATTCAGGCTAAGAACTCAGGAGCGATTTTGACCCGTGCCAGCCGCGGTCATCGAAATGTGGTTTTATTTAAAACTCCGGAAAGGACCACATGATTCAAGTTGTCCGCCGCTTTCTGTATCTGACCCGCAAAAACTCTGCTGGTGTAAAAAGCGTCGTATTACTTTTTGATTATAAATCAAAATCCTATAAAACGATGGGCACGGTTGAAAAACTCTCCGTGAGCTCTTAGCATCATTATTTATTTCACTGTTCCTTTTAGATTGTACGGGCTAGCCGTACATCCTGACTCAGCGCTTTACACGATCCTATTTCATTATGGTGACAAGAACATCTTCACCCAGTTGGTCTGCGCTCGCGGCTCGTGTAAAGCGCTCGGGGTGTACGCGCTATATCAACTATCAATATCATCAACTATCAAATATCAATCAACAATAAAGTAGTGAACCAGCTATAACTGGTTTTACATCATCCTATCAAACTATCAAACTATCAATTTATCTACTAAAGGAGTGTATGGGATATCATATCATATCAACTCAGCAGCCCATACATAGATATTGATCTAAATACCAATGTTGCCCCACAGCACAACCCGCAGCGACTTCAGCAAGGAGCGCTGCAAGGTGCTGACGCTGCACGCGGGCTGGCGCGCCGTCTGGCTCGAGACAGAGGCCAGTGACGCGTTTCAGTTGCTGGACCAGCACGCGCACACCGTGTACAAGTTCAAGTGAGTGCTACAGTCTCTTAGGCCAATTCAGGTGTCTCGGAAAATAAATGTACCCAGTAAATTTACATGTTAAAATTGGTATTTTGGCAACCTAAAGCATGATTCACGCTACATTGTACCGAGGTATAACGGTGTGTCAAATCTATACTAATATTATAAAGCTGAAGAGTTTGTTTGTTTGAACGCGCTAATCTCAGGAACCGGATCGTCAAACACAAATTAATTTTTCAAATCGGACCCTACCGGTCCGGTAATTCTTTCTTGTTAGATAGCCATATAACACATAGCTATAAGCTATACCTATATCGTCACGCTAAGACCAACAGGAGCGTAGCAACGCGAGTAAAACCGCGTGACACAGCTAGTGAAACAATATCTATACACATTTCAACGCAATGTCCCGTTCGGACCCCATCAAACAAAAAGTATACAATAATGTTTGATTAAGCCCCGGACGGAGCACGGCTCGGTCGTGAATCAGCCTTAAAACTGTTCGCAAAATTCTCATATCATTGGATGGTCGCAAGTTTTAAAGTCAGAGGAAAAGATCACAAAAAACGGTTGTTAAACATTATGGTGCTGGCGGCACACGGCCTTGTGCTGCAGTCGGAGGCGAGTTCACAGAATTACTTATATTTCAATGATCCACCTATCATAACGGGTAAAGGGAAATCATGTGCTTTTTCTGACAAAGCAAGACCCTTTTTTAGTATCTACCCAAGATCGAATCCAGGACCTTTCAATTCTACGCTGCACGTGTATCAATGTATCACAATAACAGTCAAATTTCATTTTTTTTAATTTATTTATAAATTTACACTTTTTATTAACACTAACTTAACATATTTTGGTGAATATAATAATTAGACTAATATTAATTTTTGTCCCCAGAACCGGGTCAGAAGCGATTGCAAAACAATGGGTGATGAAAATAAACGGCGTCACGAACAAAATGGTGCAACCCCTGCCGGCGAATCTCATGTCCTTCGAATAGCGTAAGCACTAGACTATGTTAGTGTTACACTATCTATTACTTAAGTGCAACTAACATGCGACTTAATTGCGACTTAAGTGTGTTTCAAGTACGGATTGCTACAATATAGTACACGGAAAAGTAATTTACGCAACTTTCTTGTAGATGGCAGGATACTGATTTTCGTCCCGTGTTTAATGTTTAATATGAAATAAGCAATATTTGTGTATAATTTTAGCATCGGTTGATTTTGCATGTTATTTATTGTATAATGTGCTAGGTCGGATTCGTTTAACACGAATTTATACACAATATCTTCGAAACTGTAACGTGTTGAGTTTTTAAGGCGAGAACTTTCTCGAATTTTCTAGATTTACAGCGAAGAGAAATTGTTTTGGTCAATGTGTTGCATGTATGAAATTGTCAATACGGCAGTTGCTAAAAAAGTTGCATGGATAATAATTTTGAAGCGATAATTTTAAAAACAATATTATACGTCAAGCGCTTGGAATTAGACAATAAAATCTATCATACAAGCGTTGAACAATTTGTATAGATATTTAGCGATAAGTTATTACTTATATGGGAAAACTTTCGATTTAACACTATATTCTTTTATGCATGTAGATTATAATTTTCAAGAGGCTTAATCTAGGTTATAAGTGCAAATGTGTTCGGAATCTCAGATTGCATTAGTGTGCAATGTGTCCGCTAGGTGGCGTTATTCCTAATTACGAAAAACATGATTTTTCGTATGCCCCTTTGTATGTTTGCGTTTATGAATGATATCGGAAACTAATATGCTTGCCAAAAAATTATTTCGCACGGAAAAGTATAAGTACAAGTGGTTTTTTTACCTTACGTATAATATTATCTGTGTACTGTAGAAGTTATTTTTTTGTTTCTATTTCGGTATTATTTTGTTTGTTTAAATTTATGTTTTTGTTTGAAATTTGTGTTTAATTATAATGAGCTACTGATTTTCTTTTTTGGGTTAAAAAGAAATCGGAATTTTTTACGTAAATTGTCCCAAATTAATTTATAAATACGGATATGGCAGCCAATGATTACCTTTTATAAACAGTTATAGAGGTCGCAGGTTCGATTCAGCAAAATAGTAATTTGAAATATTTTAAATACAAATAATTGAGTCTATATTATATTAAGGGCCGATTTTTCAATCCTTAGTTAAAACTTATTCATCGAATATCGTATTAAACAACCACTTTAAAAATGTGTTACTTGCCCACTTTTTGACAGTTTTTAGGTGACATCTGTATATTATTGTGCAATACTTTATTAGACGGATAAGATTTAACCAAGCATTGAAAAATCAGCCCTAAAACATTTTATTGTCCGGTTAATCGCGTCGATTACTGATCTATTAAATGTCAAAATTCTCTTAGTGAATAAATATTTTTTACGTTTGTACAGGACGAAATATTATGATCAATAAAGGGGAGAAAGGGGTAATGGGAGTGTCTTTTAAAAACACCTCTTAGTCTTGTTTTTCACAGTCTTTTATTATATTTTTCCTTCCTCTCATATATCTGTTTAATTTTTCTTGTCTATTCTTCATTTCTTTTGGCTTCTTACATATAGTTTTGTACTTTTCTGTCGCTGCTTCTTTTTTGATTATTTTCTTTTGTGTAATTCTTAGAAGACTTTGAAGGTACCGTGCTCAAAATTTTACAAACCTAATCTCATGCATCTACATATTGCTATTCAATAAAAAAAAATATTTTTTTAAAATTATTATTTTACAACTGATTTCAAAAAAGGAGTCTTTCAAGTCGACAGTATATTTTGTTTGTTACCTCAGAACTTTCGATCATTCATCCAGAACTGAGTTTGATGATTCTTTTTAATATTACTGAGTGGACACAATCATACCTTCCAAGCGCTTGGCGTAAGCTTAGCGGACTATGGCAAGGGTGTTGTGACCACGATGACCCACTGACTCCCATCACTTCTCTTCCTTTACTTTGATTGTGATATTCGTAAATCTGTTCAAATTCATTGTCACAAATTTAGATTATATTTAAAGTAACTGTATTAAATAGTTTATTTCGGAATAAGCTTTCATAGATAATACATATACTTCAATTATTTTAATAATTAATAAATAAGTAATTGACGTAGATATTAAATTTCATATTCAATTTGTCACTTAACATAAAAAGTACACTATATACCGTCACTTTAGTGAAAAGATAACTTGGTTCACTCGAATACGTATGGTGTTATTTTTTGTTTTTTTTTTGTTGTTTATCCTTAGTGCTAGTGACGTCACTAAAATTAATTTAAAATCATCTCAGTCTAATTTTGTACACTAGTGATTTTAAATTAAATTTAGTTTGTCACCTTATACTCAACTCGAATGTTTTTTTTTATTTAATAAATCATATATTTTTGTATCATTTTATTTTTGTTTTTTTATTTCTTCCTTTCCTTTTATTTATTTGGCATTCTTAAATTTTATTATTGGGAGGTGTATAGGAAATATAAAATTAAAATAGTAATGAGTAGGTTTCTTAACACTACCATTTGTTCACTATTAACAAACTTTTTTGGGTAGCCTTTTAATAACGTGACGTCACAAGTGTCGATGTTTTATAAATTACTGATAAAGTTTGAATCTAACCTAAAAGTATTGAAACAAATATGAATGTTCATAATCTAATCGCCACTTACACATACTTATGATTCTAATGAATAGGTATAGGTTGTAGGCGCTGGTTATAGGTATCCATATACCTAACACATGAGATACAATTTTTGTGTATTATTTAACTAGCTTTCCGCCCGCGGCTTCGCCCGCGTTTTCAAAGTAAAACCCGTTCCCGTAGGATTTCCGGGATAAAACCTATCCTATATCCTTTCTCGGGTATCAAAATATCTCTATACCAAATTTCATGCAAATTAGTTCAGTAGTAAAGGCCTGATTAAGTAACAGACAGACAGACAGAGTTACTTTCGCATTTATAATATTAGTATGGATGAATTATCGTACTATTACTTACAACGATGAATTATCTTACTATTTTCCAGCAAAACATTTATTACTATGTAGGTACAACAGTCAACAGTTAAGATCTTAAAAACCCACTGTCTTTAGATAAAGCATCTGTTGATGCTATACGAAGCCTACAAGCGGATTGTAGCAAGCATATCTGTTAAATTCACAGCCAAATGTTCTAGAACATTCCAGAATTTAAAAAAAGTCGGTCAAATTTTAACGGAAACTAAGACATAATACTTTATAAAAGTTTACGCAAGCAAATGGCGCGAAGCGGATTGTATTGCGAAAACTAAATAAAACTGCATGAAATGAAATATCGCAAATGGTAATGGATCTGTGCTTGCTTTTTAGATATTCATTTGATTTAATTTTTCTTACATGTAGCTATAAGCATATTATTTCAATAAACAACTTAAATTTCATTATTAAATTATTTAAACGTGATATTTATTCCTCAAATCACTACATAGTAAAAAAAACAAAGTCGCTTTCTCTGTCCCTATGTCCCTTTAAGCTTAAATCTCTAACTACGCAACGGATTTTGATGCGGTTTTTTTAATAGATAGAGTGTTTCAAGAGGAAGGTTTTAGTATATAATTTATGAGGTTTTAAAAGCGGGCGAAGCCGCGAGCGGTAAGCTTGTTTATTATAAGAAGAGCGAGGAGAAATAAAAAAATGTATTCCCTTTTCTTTTAGAAATTTCTGCGACGTGCGTTAGTCGCATATGTCTTACTAACCATAAAAATACTTGCGTATTGATTATTAGGAAAAGCAAAGCTCAAAGAAAAAGCAGTCTAGTGTAATATCCCTCGTAATAAATGTTGTTTCAAGGATCACGATATAGTGCACAAATGTGTCTCGACTCCAGAATTTAATTAACTACGTAGTCGGATGAAACGAAATGCGATAGGACTACGAAGTTCTACACTTTGTTTTATTAAGCTCGCCAATCAGATTACGTAGTCTTTCTATGTTTTATAATTTTTCTTTAAATTAGGTATGTTTTGCTTTAGCATCAAAATTCTCATCAAAGATGAAATCTATAAGGAGATTATTTTGACGTAATCAATAAATAATATCAGTATTATGTATTAAGTAGATAATTTTAAAAATAATGTTCTATACAAAAAAATAGCTATAGGCACTTTTATCAGTTTCAAAAAAACACACAATACTATTCCAAGAATTATATCATAACATTGCACCTCAACCACCCACCAAATAATTTCTAACATATCTCAGAAATAGAGTAAACAACATTTGCAAAGCGTTTATAAAATCCAGGCTGAACGTACAATTAAATGTACGTCACTATCTACTATGAATTTTCGCTCTCCACGTCATATGTAGGTGACCCAAAAGCCTATAGGCTGAACAATACCTCAATGGAGTCGGATAACGCAAAATTGCAAAGCTTTTAAAAGCTTTACGAGAATGCATTCTCATAATGCTTGGGTATATCGAATATAGAGGGATTTGTAAACGAAAAGCATAGTTATTCGGTTCATAGTATCTATTGTATTTTATCGCTGGCAGATGTATTAGTGTTATTAATACCTTCTTATTACTTATCTACATTAACTCTTCAGACCAATATAAAATGAAAATACAAACACATAATTGTTGCTACAAATTAATTGCTACAAGTTAAAAGTACCTTCAAATTACTACCTACAGTTGCAATCCCGGACGGTAAATTTGTTCAAGCAGTCTAGGTATTTTGCATTCATCAATGATGTTTCGATCGAATGCACAATTGGCATTCGATCGATACATTTTAAATTGGTTAACGTAAATTCACTATTCTAGATAGAGCAACTACAGAATTTCTTATCGGCTCTTTTCTGTAGTAAAGTAAGTAAGTTGTAAGTATCAAAAGCACTTTTGATAGACTTTGGATTGATACATGTCTAATTGAACACGTTTAAGTTTTGTGCATCGCTCCAGACCCTTTATATCTATGTACCTACAGTGTACACGTCATTAAAAGCGCTTCAGTTCAAATACTACTTAGCGACTGTCAATACCGCACCCTGTACATCGTTTAGCAGTTCGCTAATGAGAACGTCGATTTCAATGTGCACTGTAATGTATGATGCTAGGGAAAATCTAAATTAGAAAATCTACGTAATTTAGTAAAAGACAAATCTATGTAGCTACAGAAGCTGTAGAAAAACAGCACATTACTTAAATGTATACTAATAATTATGCCGGATATAAAATTGTGGCGTACCAAATTGGGGTTTTAAGCCGAAGACCTACCTCAACAATACTATTCATTGAAGCTTAAGAATATAATACTACAAAATCTTCTCATTCATAGATCACAACACAGGATCACAATTTACATTTTTATTTTACACTTTCAAGCTAAAATAAAAGAAACGCTTATAAATGATGCCCTAAAGCAGACAATTCCACCTGAAATGATCCTGCCCGGCAAGTCCATTAAGGTTATTTTAAAATGTGTAAAATTCGTTGCGCTATTTCCAGCAAGATTGAATCCTGTTCCGTTCCACTGAATCCAATCTGTTTGAAACCTCCAAAGGCAATTCATTCGAACTTTTCAGCTTATATCTTCGTTTACAGAATGCTCTTTTACGTCCCGAAAATCATTCCGGGAATAAGTTTAGCAACCCAAGGTGTAGCTCGGCTGATATTGGCTTGTTTTTACTTCGTGTCTTCGTATGACCTATTTTCTTTTGCACGGGTTTAATTCTTACATTATTATAATCGAGCTGGCCGATTTCTGTAAAAAATCTTATGGGGTCACTTCTTATGGACCCAGCGTCTTCAACTATTTTAATTCTAACTACTTAATTGGGATTTATACTATACACTTGGGATAACTTTTTAAAAGATCGTGTATGTTGTTTCAAAACCCTCGACATCACAACAATTTCAGTGTTCTAATTTATTTCATTCAAAATTACACAGTCTCATTAAGCAACAATTTATCATACCAAAACGTTGACCAAAACCAAGAAGCTTATATCTAATACACTGGAGATTTCAGTATGAACATTAACTTGTAACAAGAAAATATGACGTTGAATGACTTGCCAAGTTAGGTGTGAAAGGGATAAAAAAACATACAGGCGTATAGTGCAATCTCCAGTGTTTTAGATATAAGCTTCTTGACCAAAACAGCGTTTAGCTGCTATTATGTATTCTGCGCCAAAACTAAACCGAACAATTACTCGTGTCACAGTCACCAGTCACCACTCACTAAGTCACTAGTGACCAGACATTATTAACCCAAATATTTGCGGTATATTTAGTACAAGCCCAAATACCATTAACGTTTTAATATAAATTCCACCTACCGCTCGGTTAGACCTAAATGCAATCAAAATCACCTGTTCGCTGCTGCAGCGTGGGGTAGGTCAGGCATGTATTGACTGTACGATTTAAAACGTAATATGAACTTTACTACGCAGGAATTGGATTTAAAATCAAACGTAAGGCGAACGTATTGTGAGAGCTCAACGTCGGCACTTGATCCCGTTATTAGAAGGCTTTGTTGTATTTTACACAATAAATAATTTTTCATTCAGAATTAATGTTTCTTTGTTGGCTTATTAGGACATTGCAGGTTGAAGTTGAGAAAATAAAGGTAAACAGAAATGAGAGCGTAGTTAAAAACTAAGAAGCAGTTAAGAAAAGGTTAAAAGGAATAATTAATATTGCATTCTACCTGTAAACTCATTGCTTTTATCAACTCACTCAACTGATTTGCCACTCAGAAACAACACATAAACATACATCACATCACGTCAATACTATTATATTTTTTGCTTTTCCCAAACATCCATCAACCTAGTTTATGAGGTTGTCATTGCGAAAAAATGGAATTCGTGTGCTTTTGAGTATGAATTATAAATCTAGATTTATTTTTAGCGCAACACAAAATTTGTGTTGCTTATATAAATAACGATGTACTGTTGACACAAATCGAATACGTCTTATCCGAAAAGATACCATTTTATGGGTAAATTTTTATAGTTGAGCCAATTTAATAGGCAACATTTGACGTCTATCAATTTTATCTTCATAGGGTGGTAACCTGCTTAAAAACATCGATTAAAGCGAATTAATCGATACGGACTTGAAACAATTGTCAATCGAACTTGAAACACATGTCAATAATTTATGATGATTTTTATTCCCAAGTAACCAATGCATTCGATTCTAGATGTCAGATTTAGATTTTTAGAGTAACGTCTCTGGTATTTATAAAGAAAAAAGGTTTATTGACACAAAATTGTAGCGACGTCAGTTCTTTAAATAAGAAAATGTTTAGAATGGTTTATCAGTAAAATCAAATCTTAAAATTAGTTGCATCGGTCATTATTATTATAAATATGTAATCGTAATTGAAAAAAGTTAAGCAAATGTGCAGTTCTAACAAAACGAAATATCATGTTATTCTATGTCGTCGTTACTAGGTTACGTTGTTGAATTATGTTGAACTGTCAAATGTTGCCTATTAAAATGGCTCTACTATACAACCTAATCACTTATTGTGTCCATTATTTGCTCATAATACTATGTAGTTTTACGTATAACAACGAATTACATGATTCTTTTACAAAAAACGATTCGAAAGAATTCAATATTTACGGTGTAGTTATAGGGGTTATAACCACATATCCTCGTATAAGTTGTGAATAAAGCTTGCCTTAGAGCTAGCGCGCACGAGCAACTTTGTCTCCGCAACTATTTTGTCTCCGCAACTATTTTGTCTCTCCCACCTATGGGCTAGTATGAAAGTGCGCGCACGTAGCGACGCAGCTCCCCATACAAATTGATGGGAGAGACAAAATAGTTGCGGAGACAAAGTTGCTCGTGCGCGCTAGCTCTTAATAGAACAATTTTAACACTGCCTTTCCTTGGTGATCATGTGACGATATGGTAAAAAAGCTTATTCAATTTACACTATGTGTATAGAAAAAGGCTAGAAATTATAATTGGAAAAATAAAATTAGCGTGAGAAATGAAGCGTGTTTTGTTCGGTTGACGTTTCACGCAGATTTATGTATTTTGATCCTGACAACGTGCATGACAATTGTATTCAGTTATAGTGATACTATTCAAGAAGATTCTACAATAAGTTTAGGTATATGTAGTGTACCTAAATGTGCTATGAAAATTTAGGTTAGGTATATATACAGTTCTGGAGCATGTTTCTCCTGGCTCTTAGTACAGTTCGCACCGAGATGCTTTGTCAAAGGAATGATTGATGAGAAGTTTGCTTTTAGCAGGAACAAGAATTTAAAATTTTATACCGCATCATAGAAATACGAAAACCACGACTATCTCGGATAATAAATAAATGATCGAAAGGTATGACGTTTAATGATGCGTAACGAAAGTGCAATTTTATAGATTTAAAATTACATATTAAAATAAAACTTAATAATATCGTAATGGATGTATTTAAGAATCTGTCGTCTTTTTGATATTTCATTGTTTTTCTCGTCAAAAGCAACACCTATTTGGACTTTACATTTGAATTCATTTTTTAGTGCCATCTGTAAAACATAGTCACAAATCCCCATATATTTTTCTATTGAATTTTATAAGTAATCCTGGCGTTCGGGAACAATATTTTAATAATTTTATGGATATTTCATGCACTTTCGGTCAAAGCGAGGTCGTAGCTAGCACAGATGAAATTTTAGCATATTTTTATTAAAGAGATATAGATTATAAGTCATGTTATCATGCGCTTATTAAAAGGTAGGAAATGCATTTCACATCTGTTCTGTAAAATTAGTTGTATAAAAAGAGATTTATATAGTATGCACAGATATATTTATGTTATTTGATATAGTAAGGAATATATGTGCTACAAACAAGTAAAGAGATAATCCTTGGATTAATCTTTATCGTTCGGTTTGTGGTCAATCCGTCAAGTTGATCAAAACGTCAAAAGCGTTTGAATTAACTTACTAACTACTGACAACTTAACTTAGAGCTTTGCGTGTTCCTCCAAAGTATGAAGGCGCCAACCAAAATTCACCATCCAATTCTGTCCGCGTTTGTGGTTGCTTAACCCCTAGATTATATACCGACTACTCATTGCAACTAGTTAGCTTACTACCATATAATAGACGTAATAATTTCTGATATTCCATTTTTATAACTACTAAAACGTATGTATTCTGACTAGCTACGACATCGCTCAACAAATTTAGGCCTCCCCCACATTGGGCGTAGGCCGAGCGTACGCGTTTCCTGAGCGTGCTGCCGGCGTCGGCGCGGCGCGGACGTCGCGTCAGCGCGCCGTCT